>JAIFRP010000026.1:9666117-9682456 GCA_032403825.1 Odynerus spinipes
GAGAGAGAGAGAGAG
This sequence comes from Odynerus spinipes, assembly GCA_032403825.1. NCBI lineage: Eukaryota > Metazoa > Arthropoda > Insecta > Hymenoptera > Vespidae > Odynerus > Odynerus spinipes. Next base: position 9,666,133 of record JAIFRP010000026.1, read on the forward strand.
AGAGAAGAAGAAAAGAAGAAAGAAGGGGAAAATGGTTGGAAGGAGAGACCGAAATTTAAAATTTTAATCGGTCCTCGGAGATTTCGATCCTCGGAAATGTATTCCGAGTCGATGACGTCGTTAAAATGGTGCATTAGAGAAGAAACGAAGATAAAAAAAAGGAAAAGTGAAGCGAAGAAGAGAATTTGGAGAATTTATCATGATGTCCTTCCATTTTGTCCTTTCTACCTTTCGCGAGAATCCGTTAATGCAATTTAAGGTAAAAGTATCTTCGTAACAAACGATCGAATGGAATGGAATAGCGGATTCGTTGAAAAATCATAAATCATTCGCGTTAAGAAAGGAAAGGTTCGTTGAAAAAGAGAAAGACGACGAAGACGACTTCGTCGATCGGGAGAGGAAAGTTTTTCTGTAGCTATGCTGTTAGGTGAGCAGGAGTGAGATGGATGTAAGACGAAGGATAAATGAGAGGGAGAGAGAGAGGGACACTTTTACGAACGTCTGTCGGGATCTACCCCTAGGGACCTCCATTAGCGACATAATTGCTGTTCGAAACTCTCGCGACGAATCTACGATCGACGATATGTGTCTCTAAGTACATCTTCGTATATACGTGTACATGAACGTGTATTGGTATATACATATAGAGAGAATGAACGATCTAACACGATCACTTTTACTCGATAAAAAAATATTTTACATTTCAAATGGAAAAGTGATTTAAAAAAATGCATTGATTTGAACAAGATTCGAATATTTAAAGAATCGATAAAAAAAAATCACGATCCCAACGATTCGTCGAGAGTATGATTGATCGTTCGTATCGCTTCGATAATCGGAAGATATCGCGTTCCTATAGACGAGAGAGAGAGAGTCCGAAACGATATCGTAAAAAGATTGAAAATAATTACTTACACCTCGAGAGGATTTTTTCCGGACGGTGAGTTTTTGGAGGCTCCATTTGGATAGTCTGGGGTGCCTCCCTTGGACTCGTGGACCACTGATAAATTCGCTGTGTCATTGCGCATTCTCAGTTAACAACTCTGCAACAAAAAGAATGAGAGTGAAAATTAATGAAAATCGATCGTAGCGTAACAGTGGAATGTATTGGATAACGCGATACCGAAGAACCGATCCATAATGAACAACGAGAGCGTGAATTATTAGGATATTCCTGTGTTATGCCGGTAATCAGGCGCAACACTATGCCAACACGCACCTCTATTTGCTACGGTCATTATCCACTAAATCACACATTTGACCCCCTGCGAATACCGAGGACCGTACAAACACACGATCGGCTATACTACCCAGACACTCTGCTACGACTATATATACTAATTAATCGATCGATAGAAACGCGTACCAATATTCACCCTACCGAGATCATCGAAGTGGCCTCCTTTCGAACGCGGCTCGTTTCTAATTTTGATTTTCTACGTAATACTCTACTCCTTGAAACGAGTTCACGGGCCTTCCGTTAAATGAGTATAGGCTACGATTTACGTGGAAATGGGCGTTTACTGTGCTACGGGCCAAGAAACGGAACGAACCAACGGATTCTAAGATTAACGACGGAGAAAACCTTGAAGAAGAAGCAGAAGAGATCTCGTTAGCGAGTCCCAAAGGACCAAAGGATGAAAATATGAAAATATCCATCCTTCTAGTTTGCTTAAGGAAAGGGGACACACGGGAGTAAGATAAATAGAAGGAAAGAGAGAGAGAGAGAGAGAGAGAGAGACAGAAAATCAAGATGAAAGAAGCTAACGACACATTCGTGTATGATTAAAAGCTCAATCAGCTGACTATCTAGAGAATTCTATAAAAAGAAAATTCGAATGAAAACGCATGCACCTTTATCTACCTGTTTGTTATTAAAATTATCTCGTCCACCGTTGTATCATATCGTGACGATAAAAAGATGTCTACTAAAGTGTTCATTCATACGATCGCTGCTACGTATCTTTACTCTTTTTACGAGACACATCTCGCGAAACGATCCAGCGTCTTTCATCATCCCGCTATCTTGTCTCGGTGGAGATTAAAACGTCGAGGGTATTGGACTATCCGTGCTACGAACTATCTATTTATCTCCTATCAAAATTCTTCTTCTAAAAATTGCACTGTACGAGGGAAAAGAAAAAAAAGCTTGTTCAACGATCTAATAAATTTGTTTCGTTCATAAAATGTTTGATAAATTTGATTTACTCCATAAAATCTTTCCCCATCCTGTAGGTATTTTTATTTTTCGGGTTTACGACATGTTTGTAACAAATTTTTACTCCCACTTTAACTCCCCGTCTCTAGTCGCAACATTTTGCGTCATGGTTGATCTACCATGCGTGACTTATTGACTCACGAGATGCAATAAATACTCTAACGCGTTGTCCCAACAACTACTAAGTTGCTCATGTGTTTCAACGCCATCCTTTTTACCCTCCCTCGCCCCCTCTCTCTTTCTTTCTTTTCGCAGAGCTCGTAAATCATCGGTGAGATCGTCAAAGCGGAAGTCGAGCGGAAGGAGCCGCCCGGCCGATAAGGAGACGCATTTGCCGCGTTTTGTCGCGGCCCCGTAATAAAGGCCGACGAGCGGACGACGGTGCCATTAAAGCTTTTCCTAAAGTGAAACTATTTTCCTTTTCCCTAGTGAAGAACGGGTGATAAAAGCGTTCGGAATGTTGACATTATAGAAAATATAAAAAAAGTACGCGAGAAAACTAATCACGCGGGATCGTTGAATAGAAAAAAAAATCATTTCTCTAATCATGACGATGATAGCTAATCAACTTTCTAATCGTGATCTAATCAGTCTTTATGTAAAGATATATAATGAATGAATAGGACAACTTTTTAATTATAATCTAATCTTTCGCTTACTTCTAATCTGTTTCTTTTAATCATCTGATCACGATTTCACTTAGTTTCTACTTTGATTTTAATCGAGAGAATATCTATAAAACCAAAGTCTGAATTTATAGAAAAAAAATCAATTTGTCGTAGAACAAAGCGTGCACGATCCACGAGCGGATTGCTTTCCATTCCTGCGAGAAAATTTAATGTTCCATTTCCGTCGAGAGAGAAAGAGACTTTTTTAATCCGATCGTTGTGCACGCCCCCTTGAAAATTTCCCATCGTCATATACCCCGTTCGCCCAGGCAAAATCGAAATTCTTTCCTGAGCGGAAACTCTATCAGCGCGGATACGGTTGGCGCGGAGTGAAAAATCGGAGCTAATTGTAAAAATGACAAAACTTCGGGAGTGTTCGTCTTCTTCCTCTTCCTCTCTCTCTCTCTTTTTTACTTTTTTCTTCCTTTTCTCTTTCTCTCTCTCTCTCTCTCTCCGTTTCTCTCTAGGGAATACCGACAGCACCTTGCCACGCTCTCGAAACTCCATTAAGCTCGAAAACTAATTTCTAGGGGCTATCTCCTCTCTCCTTCTAGTCCCCACCCTCTTTCTCATTTATCCATACTTCTTCCTCTTTTTCAAGAAGAACCACGGAGCAATTTTTCGCGGTCAGCGTACTCCGGCATAAACGTTCGAAATGTACATCGCCGTTCTTAAAAGGCATAGGACGTTTTCACTAATTTTCATTTTACGTCTGAAAACTTGAAACTATAGAACACCTGAAATATTACCGAAAAAATATCGAAATAAAAAGATTACAAATTTAATGGAAAATAACTAATCCTTCAAATTCCTCTCTTCTAAAGAACATCAGGATCACACGCATGACACTGAGCATAGTACCTACGCTAAGATTTTCAAGCCAAATTGACGTTACGTATTTTCTGGCAACCACTGCACAAAACGTACAACTGCACAAAATGTTCGAAACACGTAAAGTCATTACACCGATGATGAAGCGTTATAACGTGGCGCCGCGTTAATTCGGAGATCGAATCGACGCAGACACAATAACAATACATTATATAATCGTCGCGATTTCCCGATGATTTTTATCTCGATTCGAAATCCACTTCGATCGATCGAACTCATCGCACCGATTGGAGCATCCTATATGTTTGACAACAGTCCGGCTAATTTCGATCGCGATAAGATTAGAAAGAGAAACGGCGTAGGAAGAACTACACGAGAAGATCGCATGCCAAAGATACTGGCCTTCTTCAAAAATATATACATACATAGTATACATGTATGTATAATGAAATGAGAGGCGAACGTCGCAATTTCTTTTTCGGAATTTCCGACACTCGAAAACTTCGAAGACGACCAATTATTTCTGCGCTCTCACGTGAAGTTCCGCGATAACGGAAGATAACGAGAATAAATAAAAAATTATAAAAATAACCGGGAACGCATCGGAAGTGACAAGGTCGATAAAATAAATCCGAAGATTTACAAAACACGGAGTAGCCAAAAGAAAAAAAAACATTCTTTCGATCTAATCGACTCGCCATCGCATTTCGGGATCATCGAGAAATCTCGTTCGCTGGGATTTACGAAGTATCTCGACGTTAACCCCGACGGGAAAAGGGGTCGAATACCCTGCGGTATCCCTTCCGTAGAACAAACCATGAAAATACGAGGACGAGAAAAGCCGAGAAACGAGTTTTCGGTACGGTCCCGGTACAGCACACGGGTCAACCTCAAGATGCCGGCTCGGGTTAACAGGCTTTCACACGAGACACACGCTGGAAGGACATATATAGCTTGTTTCACGGCCGATGGACTCGCCATTAATTCGACCACATCGTATTCCGTTGCTCGGTAACATCGTGCTCGAAACTTGGACTTAGTTTCGGGGATGAATCGTTTCGAATGCCCAAAGAGAGAGAGAGAGAGAGAGAGAGAGAGAGAGAGAGAGAGGTAATAAAGTCTTGAATGATCCAATTGAGAAGTTGTACTATACTCTAGAATCTCGATAGGTATTTACATACAAACTAAGTTAAAACTATTAGCTCGGTATTTTATACTTCCGACTCGATGCAATAAGAAGGAACAATGAGCTTGCAAAATGGATTAAAATGTTACTAGAAGTCAGTATCAACCGTGGCTTGGTTTCCTGTTCGACTAAAGGAAAGATTTTATTAAAGGTCCGAAATTCGACAAAAGAGGATTAGCTGTTAGCTAGCGAAGCATCTCATCGGTGGTAGAACGCTAGAAAATCCGTCGTAAAGAGGGAGTAGACAGAGCTAACTATATCCGACTTGCAGACCATCCAATCCGGTTACTAGAGTTTCGAGTTTAATGCTGTTATGCGAATCAACGCGAGAGCGTTGCCACGGCATGCTGGCAACACCTATGAATCCGTGAAAATCTACGTTTTAATCTCTACGCTTTACAATTGTTCAGATCGTAGTATCAGGAAACGGACCCGTGAGAATCAGAAAACAATAAATAAAATTGATGAACGATAATTGTAAAAAAAAAAGACGACGTTGCTATAGTGTGAGAAAAGTGAAGTGAAAATTACCTACTCCGCAAAATTGTACTCTTAACACGAGTGATCGAAAAAAATCATAAACACATTCTTACACTATCTGCAAAGATAACAATTATCGTCGCCAAAAAATTCTTTTATTTTCTATATAAATGATCTAAACAATTAGAGACATGTGCACTATCTACATTTATATTATCGCGTAATGATCTAGTAAATCAGGAGTAAATTATCTCGAAGATCGAGTTAAAAAAAGGAATCGTTCGATCGAATTCGGCGAGTCACAGCGAAGTATGCGCAATAAAAATGCTAATCCACAGATATAAACGCCGTGACGTTTATCTAGCGCCACGACACGCGGCAGCCTTTTGAGTCACTTCGCAAGCACCTTTTATCGTTCTCATTTAACTACATATATCGAAAGAAATACCGATGATCGCGCGATACATAGCTATCGATCACTTTCTCCGCTTTCAATCGGAACATACACCGACTTCGAACACTTATTTCATTCCGTCTGTCAATCGTCATTGTTTATATTATTTTCATTCGTTCGTTCATGCGTACGTTTTATCGACGAAATCTTCCATGTGGAAAAAAACCGTTTACTAAACAGCAGCACGATCTGTGGGAGGGCTAGAGACCTAGCTTTCGTTTCTTTCCCAAATTTCTATAGTTTCGAATCGGAAGCTCGTTAGCACCGAACATGACGGGGGTCCCTGATCGATTGCAACAATAACGGAATAAAAAAAAAAGAGAAAACCATTCTCCTCGTTTTATCTCGAACGATAAGCCGGCGTGCTCGTACGCACACTCACACACGTGGAAAATCACTACGTTGGATTTGATTCAGCAAGATCGCGTGTTATCTCTTTCTCCCACGAACTCTTCCGAGTATTCAAAGATCTACAGCCGCGACGATTGTAAACACTAAAATTACGTGGAGACGTGAAACACTCTTCCCTTAATCTTACGCATATATCAAACAAATTAAAAATCACGAGAACACGACGAAGCGCGTGGAAATTTGTACTATCGAAAGCGATGGATCTCGATAGATCGAATATTGCGTAAAAGTACTCGATACTTCTCGAGTAGTTGCCTAGCTAAGAGTGAATCATCAGAAAGTTAGTATCGTCTACGAGAGGAATAGATACGAGTGGAAAAGACCGATTTGTCGACGGGAGGTATCGATATCGATATCGATTACATCATTATCAAAATCACAGCGCGACGATAAATGATTTTCTGCTGAAAACTCCAGAAACATCCTGTCCTCTTTATTTCCATCCGAATATACCAACAAGTAAATAAAAAAGGCGGGAGATTTAAACTTCTAATATTTCCCGCCCTTTTTCACGCGCTTCTCTATTTTCCTCTATCTATCTCACGAGAGAATCGAATTCGCGTTATTGCGGAAGCGCTCGTCCTCATCCTGAATCGTATTAAGCCGAGGACGCGTGTCCGGCAGGTTGACAGGTTATTGGCAAACGTGTACGCGGTATGTGTCAAAGGCGATCGAGAATCACAGTCGAATGCTTTAAGGCGGACTCGCGACTGTCTCCGGGCATCGCAAAATCTCAACGGTAGCGATACAAATCCCGTTCTATGCCGGCTGACACGGGCCGTCGATCAAAGGATAGCACTCAGACATACGGAGATATATCGAAATCATCTCGATCGAATCTCGAATGTTCTGTCGAGAACGGGAGACTTCCATAAAAGTTATCTTTCGTACGATATTCTAAATCCCTCGAAAAGTTACAGTAAACGGAAGTACGATATCTTTGGAAGCAATATCATAACCAATTTATTAATAAACACTTAATTACTAATATAACGAAAAGAAAATATAATATCTATAAAAACTTATTTCCTTTCCTTTTACTATATCTGTAGAATAAAAATGGCGCTCGGCCGTACCTCTAGCATCACGCGGCATCGCTAACGATAATATAATATCAATAATCATAATAATCGCCCAAATCCAAGAATATCCACCGAACTGAGCAACGATTTCGCAATAAACTGGTTAGAGTCAGTAGACGAAATTTCGTCTACGAATTCGGTGCAATTCGAACTGTACCTATCTGCTTCTATCCGGTAGGTTGCTAGCCGAAAACGCAATTACTATACCCACGTGGTGCCGCCGCCCGTGACGACGACGAGCATCGTCAATAATCATCGGTCGACTATCGTCATCGTCGCCGCTGGTTTCGCATACATCTCCGGTAAGACGTACCTTGGCTCGGCTACTGCTTCCAATCGATGTCCCAAATATACTCAATCTGATCGATGCTGAGTTTCGGTACGGTGTCAAACCCCTTCATAAGTGTCCCTCGCGACTGCAACGGATGTCACTCCTCGCACCCTTTCGCGCCGACAAGAATCTTCGCGCGACACGGCTTTTTCGATCGTGATCGCGATCGCTTCGATCTTTCAACCCTCCCTTACTCTCGAAGTTGAATGAATTTTTAATTTTATTCGATTTCAAGAAACTTTGATCGTAGCGATCGAAGTTTGGATTTTTCTTTTTATTAGCGAATAAAGAGTAAGAGAGAGATAGATATAGAGAGCGATGATATATGTATGTATATCGTAGACAGAGGTAATCGCGTGCCAAGTTAACCCGCGGTCTCACGCTAGTCAGCGATCTGTACTGAAGGCACCTGTTCAAAGACGCTATCTTTTATACCGTGCTTGCGACGAGATAAGATGCGTAAGTCCGAGACGCCCTCGTTCGATTCTACGCTTTCGTCCAGTTTCCTCGTCTCCGATCGCCGATTCGCGTCACGCGAAGGGTTTCCCGAAACGCGGCGAAGACTTCCTCAATAAAACTAGCTGAATAGTTTAATCGTTTGTGCTCCTGGCACGACTTCGAAGAATTATCCTACTCGAGTTTAACCGCATCGACGACTAGGAGGAATTGTTGAATAATTACGAAGATTTAAAAAACAAAGTTGAACGAAGTTTTAACGAGAATGAGAATCCTTCTAGAATTTTGGAAGATATCGAGATAATGTTACCTAATACCAACCGATAAGAAGATAAATCATTATCTGTCACTTACTTTTTTCGTACTTGTAAAAGTGGCTAAAAAATTGAGAAAATACGAGAAATCGAGAAGATTCTCGCAGACGATCAGCCGAACGAGCCGATCAGCCGATAAGTTCGAATCCAACTAACTAGCCGGTCCAACTTCTTCCATTTGGCAACCCCCATGGAAGGACTCCCACTTTTTGGAGCCTACGTATACATAATACGTTCGAAGAAAAGTTCCTACAGTACACTGGACCTGGTGGGAGTGATAGAAGGAAAAATAGTGTTTCGTGGAATCCCCTTACGAAGACTCATCCTCTTACTTTCGAAGTTTTACGCGTGAAAATAAGACGCGCGCTTCCAAAGTCGCGTTTCGAATTTTGAAATGAATTTCTTCTTGCTCTACCTGTTTCCCGAATTACGCGTCAATTTCCAGGATGATGTTAAACCGATAAATCACATACACGGCGAAAGTAATGGATTATTATAAATAGTGCAAGGTGGATTAAGATGTAATACAGGATCGCTCCATCGGTTCCCGATAGTTTCCTCCATCAATTTGAATTCTATCGCGCTCAATTTCGATGCCTGACACGTTCCTACGGGTTTCGTGCCAGAACAAAGGAGGAAAATGCCGCGTCCGCAAAACCGCGAGACCGTCTCGCGGCCCTGACGATGAAAGACGTCTTTGGTATAGGATCGATGGAAATTTCCATTTTCGTTTTAAAGCTGACGGTGGTGATGGTGGTGGCGGTGATGGTGGTGGTGATGGTGATAGGAAGAAGAATCGAAAAATCTATGAATATTCTATGACGGAAATTAAATTCTATTTTTTTCTATTTTTTTTTATGGAGAAATGCAAAGAGAGGGTGAAATAAAATACTTCGTCGACGGAGAGTGAATATTTAACGTTTAAACTCCCATTGGACGAGGCTGATCAAAACGGAGAAAATATTTTGAAGAAACGAAGAAACGGATGCTGATTACTTTAATTCGATGAATAACGAGAATTTATAATTTTTCTTCTTGGGAAAGACAATGCAAAAGGTAGAAGTGTACTACGTTCGCGAAGTAATAAACGAGGATAAGTCAAGAGCAGGAAAGAGAAGGAGAAAGAAAGAGAAAGAAAAAGGGAGAGTCGAGAAGCTTTAAAGGAGATGACTCGCAGCATTCAACTAGATACGAGCGAAAAGGCGGTCAACCCTCCGAGCAGAGCGGTATAGCTAGATACCAAACGAGATATTAATATCTTGCCTTTTCCCAAGGTATTCCCTGCTTGCAGTTTCGCGATATCAAAAATTCTTGCGATACCGATGATGCACCGACGTAATAAAAAAAGATAAATTCAACCACCATATCGGAAGATGATCGTTCCAACCTCCATCGAATTACGAAAACTCGGATAAACACCGTAAAATAAAGGCACGTGGAAAATCTTGAATACGATCTACTCGAGAGCAAAATGAACGAGAGAAAAATGAACAAAAACAGAGAAAGAAGTAAAAAAGAAAAGATAACACGAAAGGCTAGAAATGAATTTCGAAAGGAGACGACGGCGCGTGCGCGAGTCACGCCGATGCCGTCCTGCAGGTGGTGCACGCTGGTGACCTTGAACGCAACCCTCGACCCTCCACGACCTCGAGCAGCACGAATTCGAGAGCCGACCTTGAAATCCCTGCGCTAGACGTTCATCACCCGAAGCGATTTAAATAAACGGAGACGAGGAAACTGGAGAAGATAAAGTCACACGCGTGGAGAAGAAATGTTTGATCATTATTCTTCTTTCGATATTCTTCCTGGCTTCTTCTATTCGTATACCAAAAATGGCACGAAAGCACAAAATTTCCGCGTACCGTTGTAGCTTTGGCGGCGCTCGAACGACTGACGCCGTCGCGACGGCACGACGACGTCCAGACTCTTACGCAACGCCGTCGTTCTTCCCCCCTTTTTCACCCCTCCGAATGCGCTGCCGCTCGTCAAACGATCGAGAAAGAGATAGAGATAGAGATAGAGATAGAGATAGAGATAGCGAGGGACGGTGAATTAGAAAAGGACGAGTATATCTAGCTACGTAGACACGTGGGTTAGCACCAAGTTCGCGAGAAGCGCAGACTGACCTCGAGGACGGGCATCGTCTCGGCGAATCAACCACGATGACGATTACGACGTTGGTAGACGAAAAAGAAGAGACGCCGGGATCCGGTAATAGCCGGTACGAACTGGCCGAGTTGACTTAGGCGTCGCGACGCCAACTATACACTATGCTTTATATCCGGTGAGAACGTTCACGCACGATGACGAACGCTACGAGTGATAGGATGATTTTTATGACGACGAGGCTTCCAATTTTCTGTTCCTGATGTATACGACACTGTGTAACGTTTCCCGCCGTTGTTCTTAGGATGGGAAACTCGTAAAAACGACGGGGAGAGGGTCAAGATTTTAGGAGAGTTTTCAAGGTATGTATGTATAGATCGAGTTCGAGTGCGTGCGTGTGACGGACTTCGCGTAGGCCGGCTATTAATAATTTTTCTACGCAAACGGCACGACTCTGGCAGCCGCGAATTTAACTGATAAACCCAGTAGACGGTCTCCGATTCGTAAATACCAAAGCGCAGGCTTGGCACGGGATGAATGTAGGTTGCTGGAACACCGGAGAGATGGACTACTTTTCTATCTCTTTTTTTCTCTCTTTTCTGTCTATGAAATGAATGGACCGCCGTCGTCCTATCCTGTCGAATCGATCAGCCGACTGCTGACGGTTCGGGAAATGAACAAACAAAAAAAGATGAAACAAATCTGTGCCAAAATCTATCCTAGTACTTCGTTCTTTTATTGTCTCCGACTTTTTTTTTGATGAACCTTAATAAGAATTTTTAAAAAACAAGCGAGATTGTCTTGTCGAACTTCCAAGATAACAATAGTCGCGATGAAATATGGAGAAACGCGACAAAAGTGCACACAGATCGATTATTCCCGGTGCATACGCTCTGCATCGGGCGACCTTAGTCTCTGCAGTCTCCGCAGTCTGTGCGCCGAGATAGCCGAGCCGAATCTAAACGATACGGATCAGCCGACACGCTGACCCCTTTTTCTCGTGCAAGGAAAAGCTCATTTTTTACTAATTAAAAAAATTACGTTAACGCGGTATACAAATAACTGTTTGGAGAAATATTTGTTTAACTAATGAAAAATCAACGCTTAGACCGCTTTCATAATAACCGGCAACATCTATATTTAGAAAAAGAAGATCGGATGCCAAATTGGGTGAACGCGAAAACGCAGGAACAAATTAATCAAGGTCCTCTCTCTCACTCACTCTCTTTCGTATCTTTTCCCCGGATTACGTCTTCGCCACCGGTATATTTCCCATTGTCGCGCGCGCGTCCTGCATTTGGCTACGATCGTGAAACAAGCATCCCAAGTACAGCGACCCTAATTTAGATTTCGGTCCTTTAAAAATAGCCACTCGGTCTTTGCGAGCAACGTCGAGAGAGAAAGACAGGGAGACAGAGAGAAAGAGAGAGAGAGAGAGAGAGAGAGAGAGAGAGTGAGAGAGTGAGACGAGGATCGGTGCCTGTAGATTCTCTCTTTTAAACAACTCTTTTCCTCTCTCCGGTTCCAAGACTCGCGAACGACGTCTCAAGATATCCCGTGTCTACGGTCTAGACGATTAATTAATCGCGATAACGCAATTACAAAGAAGTTAGCCAGCCTCTGGCTCGAGGTACTTCGCTCTCTTAAAGATTTTCAACGTCGATACTTTGCGAGAAGAAGGTAATACCTCTTTGAGTACTTCCTTTTACCTGATAATTAAACGTTCGGGAAGCCATGCATTTTTGCCATGGACTTGAAAGAAAAATTTTCTAAGGAGTATTTCTTTAGTAGGTATTTAATGGTAATTTGAATGATAGTCTGAAGAAAGGCGGAAAAAATCACTAGCCGACACGATTTCGAAGAATTATGGAACGAGGATGAATTTCTTCCTAGGGGTATCTTTAAAGAAAAGTCACTAAACGACGAGATACTCGTAAGGGATCGTTATCAAGCTAATGGCTTTAACATAATTCGAGTAGGTTAAAATCGAAGGGTGAGATCCCTTATCTTGAAGGAGACACACGAAAGAAGGGAGAGATAGAGATAGGTATAAAGGGTAGGCTGCCCTTAAACTGAAAGGTCAACGTACAACGATCATTCTTACTCTCTCTCTCTCTCTCCCTCTCTCCCTCTCTCGTATAACACAGTTCACTGGGATTTAATCGAGACGGCAATTGTTTCCTATTAACAGTTATGAAAGCACTTCGGGACGGCCTTTGAAGCCGCTTTGAAGTATCGCTATGTAGTAGGAAGCCATGCACGGACCGCAACTTGTTTTAATTGGAATCTACTCGAGAGGGCCCACTGAGAGTTCCCAGGAGCCATTGTCGAAAGCGTGCCTCTCGAATTCTCCCGAAATCGATGCATGGTGTTTTAATAATAAAAAAAAAAATCGATATTTGTTACGGTTCAAGAGATCATACAAGCGAGCAATTATTTTTATGTGAAAAGTAGCTTCAATTATAGCCACGTTTTATAGGGATTTCAATAAGACAAGTGGCCTATAAGTACGTCTGTGTGAGAGAGTGAAAGAGAAAAAGAACGAGAGAGAGAGAGAGAGAGAGAGAGAGAATCGGATCAATAACACTTCCGTTATTATTACCGAGCTCTCTTCGTGTCAAAGAGAAACTTCCCGTTTTCTCCGTGCACTCGCTTTCCTCTTACCTTCGATTGTAATAAAAATTCGACAATTATACGACGGTGAATCGTGGAAGCGTGACTCGCTAAAAGAAAGAGCGAGAAAAAGAGAGAGAAAACAACTACCACTCCTTATCATGATAATAAAAGATAAAAAATATCTATTAAGTAACTACCGGTTATTATCTATGTTGAAGAAAAAAGTAAAAAGGTGTAAAAAAAAAGGAAAATGTAAAAAAGCCAGATGGTACTCGGCGAGCGTGAAATTTCCATGGAGTCTCCGATAAATTTTAATAACGATCGTTATCTTGTAATCATAATAAGCGAGAGACACGTATATACGTACGAGGAAAAAGAAATCATTTCCCTTCGATAAAGCAACGCGGGAAAGATATCGATATCGTTCGATTCTAAGTGACAGGGGGAAAAACTGAGCAGACCCGTTCATAATGTTTCCTCCTCGTTTATTTTCTTCCCCATCTAAAAATTCCCGGTGCGTCAATAAAAAAAAAATAATGTCATTCAAAAAATCGTCACTTCTGATACGATTAACGTGACAGCGTAGGTACCATACATTCGAGAGATTTGGGAGCTTAACCAACGACGATCGTAACTTCCCTCGCTCCCCTCTGCCGCGGGTGTCGACGTCCATAAAAGTTCACTGAACTCGAAATAAATCATTTCTCCCGCGTACATGGTGGATGCACTTTAACTTTCGCAGGATATTCGTACTCCCTTTGACGATAAAGCGCGAAGGACGACAAAGAGAAGGCTGAGTAGGACATTAGCGAAAAACTGAGAGAGAGAGAAAGTACTAGGAGAAGTGTATATACATATGTATATACGTATGTCTATATAAAATATATATTACACGTGTATTCGTATATGAACGAGGTGCTCGAAACTTTTGATATTTCCATTAACGCTGACGAGCCCTGTGATCGCGTCTCCGTCTTGTTTACCATTTCATTTTACCGGATAAAAAGAGAGAAGAAAAGAGAGACATAGAGCGCTTTAATCTAACGTATTCAATCATCAAGTAGTTGTCTAATAAAAAAAGAAAAAGATATACGAGAGTAGTCTGACAGCGTGAAAAAAGCTAATTTTAAAACCCCAGCATCCGATAATACATGTACCAACTTCGTGTCTCTCTCTTTCTCTCTTTTTTTCCTCTCTTTCTCTCTTACGAGATCGAGCGAGAGCCCATTAAGCAATTTCACCGTAGGACTCGTCGCGAGTTGTAAAAAATTTTTCCCCTCTTCCTCGACGACGCGATAACACTAGGGAACGAGCCATTAAACAATTTTGTAGGGCAGGTGAACGCGTCGAAGGAGATAAGACGATCCTTCCTGCTTCATTTTTTGTCTTCTTCTTTTCTTTTTTTTCCCTGACCCCTTCGACGTTCCAAGGGATTTTATAGGACGATACGAGAAGGTGAGATTAAGGCGGACGCGTGTCTCTTCTCTCTTTTTCTTTCTTACTTTTACTTCCGTTTTCTATCTCTCCATCTATCTATCTTTCCCAGTTCGTCTTACAGGGTACTTTGAAAGTTTTCAACTTTTCATCAACGCTGATGCGCCATAACCACACCTCGGCGAACGTCAATTTCGACGTCTCGCGCGCAAACTAAAGTACGTTTCGCCTCGATAACAAAGACCTGCCAACGATAAGAAGCTCAAAGAGAGAGAGAGAAATATAGAAAGAGAAAACTAGAGAGAGAAAGATGCAAATAAATTTACAAAGGTTGCTCGTCTCGGTGTGAAAGTACGCTTAATATAATCACAATGCGACGCTCCAACATTTCTCTCATTCCCTTTTCACGTTTCTTCCTTCTCCCAACTTAGTTCCTTCGATTCTCGAATACTCTGCCGTTAAGGGGAAACTTAGAAATGGATTTTAAAGAAAATCGAGTAAGAGGAACAAGAGCGATTTTATGTTTCATGAATGAGAGCGTGTATAACGATCGCGTCGCGTCGAGAATGAATTACGCGAATGACGTCAGGAGGACGATGATCAATGAACCGATATACCTCGAATTCGCTAATTCGCCAAGAATTATCGAGCCGCTCGTTCGATGAGACACCTGCACCGGCGAGCGAAGATTAATGATCTTTTTCGATGATCTGTTGTTTGAAATATTTCTAAAGAAAATCTTCAAATAAATCTTACTGTCTTGTTAGAAGCGAATTGACGCGCTCGTTTCCAACAAATTATATACTTTGTTGTTTATTAATATTTCTGAAACAATAATTATCGATATAATAAAAAGAAAATTATTTTGTACCTTTAGCAGCAACTTTTAAAAAGTGGAGACGCGAAAGATCGAGATTTTTTATTTAAAATTCAAATAGAGGCTAACGATCGATCGATACGATGAAGTACGTATATCTATGAGGAAACGCGTCGTCGATTACGAAGAAATTAAGAGAGCAAGGATTAGAGGAAAAGATGTTGATACGAGTTCTCGTGAAATCTACAGAGAGACGATGTCGTGGCATCGAAACCGTCGTTAACGATACCGATAAAGAAACGGAAGGCCAAGGTAACGTTTCAGGAAAGACGACACTCGATAACAGAATGCTCACATTGTAATGCGGCGTGCAAATTGCGGTATGCATGAGAAGAGAAGAGAGAGAGAGAGAGAGAGAGAGAGAGGAGAGGGATTTCGAGGAAGAAATTAAAAGAGCTTCGAGACTCCAGACGACACTGGTCAAATTCTCCTTGCGTTACCCATAAACGATCATTCGATTATTCTCG
Source organism: Odynerus spinipes (assembly GCA_032403825.1). NCBI lineage: Eukaryota > Metazoa > Arthropoda > Insecta > Hymenoptera > Vespidae > Odynerus > Odynerus spinipes. The sequence continues at coordinate 9,682,064 of JAIFRP010000026.1, forward strand.
CTCGGCGTACATGAGCCAACTTCGATAATCCAATCTGGTCGTGAAATATTTTTAGAAGGAAATTGCATTAGCATTCTTTTCAACCTTTTTCCAGTCGACGAAGATTTTGCTATTAAAAATCTGAGCGAGTTCGAGACCTATCTTGTATTAAAAAAAAAGAAAAGAAAAAAGGAAAAAATAATTGGACCATGAATTTTTGCAAGACCTTGCAATTGTTGTATACTCTACCATCTTTTTTTTATACACTATTTCTTTGTTTCTCTTTCTCTCTTTACCCGCGGCAATACACGATGCGCATAAATTGCGATGCGAGCGTTGACGCAATTCATAATACGCGAGAGAACGAGAGAGGGAGGGGGGAGAGCGTACACCGTGGTTCTTTACTAGAATAAA
>JAIFRP010000026.1:9699250-9733638 GCA_032403825.1 Odynerus spinipes
AGAGAGAGAGAGAGAGAGAGAGAGAGAGAGAGAAGGAAGGAAGGAGAGAGATTAATACTCTCCGAGGTAATTTCGTCACAGCCGACTTAATACCTCGCCCTATAATATATCTACGCTCCTGATCACACACATACACAGTCACACGCACGCACGCGAGTGTGCATAGCCCGTTTAAATGAAATTTCAATGGAGATCGGTGCGATGAAACGAGACTCGTCTCTTTCGATCGTCTTCGACTCTCGATCGATTAACATACACACGCTTTTACAAGTTGTCTCTGAAATAATCGATCAAAAAATATACACCTAGTCTTTTTTCAGATAAGAAGCACGTTATCGATATCATAATAACAGAGTTCTTTCCCTTCGTGCCAAACAAAATACGCGATGCATATTCTCCAATTAAAAAGACATATATAGAAACTTACGTAAAATTCGGAAATAAAGTCCGTCCTTTCGTTACGTCATAACTCGTTCCCCGAATTCTCCTTTACCCTATTGCGATTATGCGATTCACGTTTTTAGTACGTTCGATCTCGACGACGATGATCGTTTCTTCGGATGCGAACGATTCCCGTCCACTCGATTAACGTCCCTCGATGATTCTCGCGTCAACATCAATTAGGATGATCGTGATCGGAACAAACTGGTTGGTTTACGGCTAGCTCGCTGGAAAAAGGAACAAAAACATCTAACTCTTTTAATAAACAGAAAAGAGCGAACGACGATGCTCGAAGCTCGTAGTTATCTTCGCGAGTATCGTTGCGGTATAGCGATCGTGCGTCATGGTGCGTATATCTTTTCATAGATACGCTATACGGATATATATATATATATATGTATGTATATATACGTTGATAAGCGGTTGCCAATGTACGGTGACATATGGCACGCATGTGTCATGGTCCGTTCGTGTTCTAGCGAATTCGTGCTATAATCCTAACGGGTCCTTAATAAATATATTATAAATCGATCGTGCGAATCCTTATCTCGAGACGCTCGATATCTCTAAAATGTTAAATCGTGTATTAGAAAGAAGAAAAAAAAATGTAAAGGAATAATAAGTACCACCGTAAAGTGATGTAAATTCGTTGGTATTACGGTCGATCCACGAAAGATGAGAAAGAGGGCGCAAAAAAAACAGGGAGAAAAGCGAGGAAGAAAAGCTCTTTTCAATTTCCCGAATCACGGCGTAATCCCGCCAAGGTTTTCGATCTTTCCCTTGTAGCTAACGCGAAAAGATCCAGCATCCTCTTCTCGTACACATACTTAGGTACGTATATACGTGTATAGGTTTACACGTATATAGGAGAAACTTAGGAAGGAGGAGTCCTCGTCGTCGTCCCGCGTCTTCCAGGATCTTCCCCCTTAGCACTCGCGTAATTTGCATACGATTAATCTTGATCAGAGGCACCCTCGTCTGAGCCGCGTCTCCTTCGTGATCCGAAGGAAAGCAGGTTAAATGGCGAACACCTACCGAGCCCATGATGGATCGTTATGTCTACGGAAGCGGAGCTTCCCACCGGAACCAGAACTCGGTACGATCGGTGAATCGATCTAATTAGACGTACCTCTATCGATTTCCGTGTATGTTGTACGTGTATATACGTAAAGTTCGCATTTACATTGGTCGTTTGTATACAAGGAGTAGATATACAACAACGTTCGTGTAAATTTAAGTGTAACATAAATTAATTACATCATTACTCCGAAGTCGTATAGAAATTTGAAATATCTCGTTCGAGATCAAAAATACGCGTGTCAAAATTTAGGAAACATAAAAAAAAAGATTCACGCAGCCGAGCCGCTCGCGAAATTTATGCGAGAATTTATATTGTCCACTCGCGAACGGGCTCCCCGAATTCTTTGAATCAGAATTTCGTGTCTTTTTATGGCGCAGCTATGTTTATTTATTCTCACCGGAGAATACCGGAACAGAGAGGAGTTCCGAGTGCAAGAGAGGAGGATAAAAAAAATGTTTTTCGAATTTCTCTGCCCGTGCACTTCCTTCCTTCCGTGCATAGTGAATTTTTCTACCTAATCCGATAACGTATATTTTATGGAAATCGGGTTAGCATTCACGGGGATAATATTATTCAAGCGAAGCAATCAACTCAAAGACCGGCAGTCGTCTGCGAGCTAAACCGTCTCGGCGCGCGTGACTGGAAAGTCGGATTCTGGCGGGAATTTCGAAATTTCCATTATTAATGACGCGCGCCCGCGAGTGCACCTCTCGCGATTTTCGTCGAGTGGTCGAGGCCGAACCGACAACGGGTTCGTCCGCTTCTTTTTTCATCCCTTTTTTTCGTCTTTGTCAACAAATCCACCTTTGTCTCCTTTTTAAAAACAAAAAATCACTCGGAAATTCGACTTTCGCTTTTTTCTACGCGAATCCAGCGCCAATCTTCGTTTTTTTTTAAAAGCCAAAACGTCTAAATTTAAAGTCTCATAAAGTCTCTCGCCATTCTCACCGACGATATTTTTTCTAGAAAGGTAGACGATAAGGAAACGATGGAAAAAAAGGGGCGAGAAAGGGTTGGCGGTGAAGTTAGGAAAGGGCGCGCCGAAATAAATTCGGCCAGTTTCAATTTCCGATGGTAATACCGAGCGCCGGTGCACGGGTCGGTCTTTCTCGCATAACGGGCGCATAACGCGAAACGACACGTTTATCCTCGTTTCGTTCCGTATGAATTATTCCGACGACCGGATGATTTCACCGTCATAATTTCCATTTAGTTCTAGCAATCACCTCTTCCGCCTATAATATATACCCACATGTATACGTAATGTTCGCCATGAACTCGACTCTATCCGAACTTATGCAAAACTTTCAACAGGAATGAAAAATAAAAATAACAAAAAAACAGATCATAAAACTCTTACGATAATTGCAAGTTATGCGATCGATTTCGAATCGTTCGATTGGTACGAAAGAATGTTCTAATTAATAAGATTAATCTGAAATCCTAAAGCGCCTATGCTGTTTCGTTATCGGTAATCGTATTTAAACGCGACTAATTCGTCGATAATTAAAACTCAATCGCGAGTCACAATTAACCCTGCATTGCGTGTACGTTCGCGGCTCGAATAGCTCGCACGCGCTTTATCCTCCTAATTATTGATATTATTCATAATGGAGAACCGTTAAAGGGGAATTTGTTCGTAACGAACGGCTCCGACAACGAGAGCCGATCGAACGTGGATAATATGATACGATTTGTAACATAGAAGAAGAAAAATAGGAAAAGGAAAATGGAAAAAAGATAGGAAGGTAGGAAGGGGTTAATCGATAAGACTTTATCGGGACCTCGCGCGCGTACTTTTTCGAAGAAAATCCCACGATCTAATCCGCTCGACGTCTTATTCGATAATTTCTTACCCGATATATAAATCAACGTCTCGAGTTTCAAAAATCAATGTACTGTTACTAATAAACGCTATGACTGGACAACATCGATTCGACGATGTGCAAATAAACCGGACCGAGAACATATAGAAACACGGGAGCAAACATAAATACACTCGTTACCATTTACAACACGAAAGAGATAAAATAATAGATATAGAACAAGAGAAGATATTTTAAGCATAGAAAATAGATCGCATTCATTCCCTACCACTTCCCGTCGAAACTCAAACAATTCTCACGGCATCCAACCCCAGTTGCCATTTCTCGACGTAATAACGGCAAACGAATAAATTAATGACACTGATGAATACCCCGGAATTTGCAGCAGAATTGTTCGTCGGTTTACTGTTCGATTTTGCGGGAAAAGGGGAAACGGTGGCTGAAGATGAGGGAGGAGGGGGGGGATGGGATTAGAAGCGATATGTAATTCGGTGTTCTCTCGGAGTTAATTCCAGGCTTGATGCTAAGAAAGAGAGAGAGGGAGATAGATAGATAGAGAAAGGGTTATCTTGAATTTCCACGATGAAACCAAGCCGAGCGAGAAGCCAAGCGCACCGCTACGGCCCTCGAAGATTAACCCTCTCGACTTATTTCCTCGGTCCAACTCCCTCTGAAGAGTGAGAGAGTAAGAGAGGGAGAGGTAGGAATCAAGAGAGTAAGCGAGAGAGAGATAGGAACCCTCGAGGAAGCACTTGAGGGACATAACGCTGATAGAGGATCTGCATTCAAGAGAATAGACTCGTGCCGTGGCTACGAAGCCAACGAGAGTACCCTACCTACGTCTAGGAGAATGCATCTAGGAGACATTCTGTGTACATTGTAACGTTGCCAAGCTAAGACCTCTCTTCTCTCTCTCTCTCTCTCTCTCTCTCTCTCTCTCTCTCTCTCTCTCTCTCTCGCCTGCGTGCGAGCTGAGAAGGAAATCACGCTGATGTTACGAGAGTTAGAACTCAGGACCTATATCTTTCACTTGTTCTCGTTCCATCTTACGAGACCTCCCGTTTGAAAAGCCCATTTGTTAGAACACCCTAATCGTTATTTCAACGGGTCGTTAAGCTATAGTTTATCGTGGAACGTGATAGCGTGTAAAAGATAAGATTCGATTACTTGGCAAAAAAATTGTAACGACGATAAGAGTGTTTTCTACAATTCTTGGATCGAGAGATTAGGATAGTGCGATTGCAGGGCTACCTGTGATTCACTAGTGAAAACGATTAAACCGATCCTAGTTAATTCCGATTATTATCTAGCAAAATGTCGCTTATCCCTTCAAACAGATCTTCCAGCTTAGTCGTCTAAATGTTTCTTAGAATAGGATTTATCCTCGCCGGTATTAGAATTTGCAAGGAAAGGGTTAGACACTGGGTTCCAGCTGGTAAAGGTACGCAGCTAACAATACGTTCTCGAGAGAGAAACTGTTCCCTCTGTCTCTCTATCTCTTTCTCATCCTCTTTAACAGGCAGAAGGCTCTCAGTATGCTCTGGAACACCGGTGCGCGTAAGGATATGCAGGTACATAATCAGCCATCGTCTCTTCTCTGCTCTTACGAGTAGTCTCTTCGAAAATCTGCACGCTCAGTCAACGAGCCATGCAATGCCGTGCCATGCCATCGTCATCGTCCTCGACGCGCGCACATCTGCGAATGACAACAGTTGTTCCCAAGTTTTCGGTGGGGTATCATCCTACAGGAATTGCTGCGTTCTCTTCTTATCCTTGTTCCGGTGTCTCGGCTCTAGCGCTCTTTCTCTCGCCTATCCTCAGCCTGGAATAATCCTTCCTTCCGCAAGGAAACGCAGTAATTGTGGTACATGCGATTTGGTGAATCCTGGAGGACAGAATATTTTTTGAGAAATTGCGATAACATTACGTTCTGATTAGTCTGTTAAAATTGATTTTACTTATTTTTTGATCAGTCATAAATCGAAGTAGGTAGAGACGTTCATCGTCATTTCTGCTCCATTTTTGTGCTCTTCTCTTTTTCTTCGACATCTTCACACCGAGACTGTTAAAATCCTCGCGAACGGTGTTTCCAAGAGGACTCGGGGGGAAATGAAAAGGAGACTTATCCTAGAAGAAAGTGGCGTTACGTCTCTCAAGACAGTGCTTCGAAATTTCCGGTATGCTTTAATCAACGCAACAAAATGAAGTCGTGCTTCGCCAGACTCCCTGCGATCTTTCCTTCTCTCTTCGTCTCTTTCTTTTTTCTATTCGCAAAGCGAGAAACACTCTTCGCCCGCGTAATTAACGTACTTACTACTACGAAAAGTAATTACGAGGGTGTTGCGTCTCGCGCGCGGATAGAGAAGAATTAATGCTTCCAAGAAATAAAGTTTATAGTACGGTATCGTAAGCAGGCGCTCGAGTGTTAACAAAACTTTTCAGAATGGCTGCCTTTCGAGAGACTCCACGGCCTCTTCTAGATGGAAGCGTAAATATTTTCTAGGAGAAGCTAGCATGAGAAGAGGTAGGTATATAGGATGAGACAGGATAGATAGCCGATCGTGAATCACTGTCATTACGATGAAGGAATAAACATCGAGGATCGATCGATCGGTCTAATACGCACGCAAACACGCGTATGTATGTACACGTCTTATGCATACATTGTTCTAGTCATGTGGAGATAATGGAATTGCTTTTGGTTTGAATGTTCACAAGAGAAGAAGAGAGGGGGAGGACTGAGGTAAGATAAAATTATATTGTTCGTTACATTTGATAAAACCGTTCTCCATATTTTTATTAATTATTCTTCAACTTCCCCGTCTCCTCGACAGGGTCGGAAACTAGCCATTTTACTTTGGACTAACTGATTAAAAATAGCGTAAAAGAGGACACGCGTACGGGTAGAATAAAAATGTAAAGAACAAGAAATTCAAAAAGGTAAAAGAAGAAAAGGAGGGGATTAATTTAATCCGAACGCACAGTCAGCTCGTTGTCCATGGAAGCTCAGATGTCTCCTCCCTCTCTCTCTCTCTTTCTCCCGTGAACATTAATTCGGACTTTATCGGCCGTGAGAAAACTCCTCGTAATAATATCGTCGTCTGCCGTGCATCCTCTTTCTCTTTTCTTCTCGACAAATCCGCGAATAATCATCATTATAAATAAAACAAAGGGGAAGGCGTGAGGGAGAAGACGAGAGAAAGAGAGAGAGGGGGAACTGAACTGGGAGGAATAATGAGACGCGACGAAGATGGTTGAATGAGAAACGAGCAAACTCGCTCGATAAAATTGTTGTTCTACATTTAACGAGGACTAGGAGTCAGCTAAGAAATATATCTACCTCTCTCACACATATACGTATCTTCTTGAACATGTTCACTGTTCAATTAAAGCTACCTGAATTTTAGAAAAATTTTGTTTAATTGAATAACCGCATACCAATCATGCTATATATTTACGTATGTACATAAACTCGTGGAGAACGTCGAGGTACGATTTTTGAGACTCCCCAAGGAAGATAAACTACGAGGCCATCCTTTAGAAACGGATCCATTTTTCGGTGGCTGCCTCGAATCGAGGGAATTCTATTTAACGAATGCCGACGGGGTTAGTAGAAGGAAATGTGGAGCGTGATAAAACGCAGGTAAAGCCGTAGAATTGCGAAGATCTTTCACCCTTTTCGGGGGGTAACTTTTTCTCTAGAGAAAGAGAGAGAGAGAGAGAGAGAGAGAAGGAGAGAGAGCTCCCTTATTTTAATTTCCTTCACGGCGTTTGTCCTTTATCACGATCTTTTCGTTTCCCTCGGCGAGTACAACTTCGGACTCAGGAGACGACTGCGAAATCTTCTTTTCTCGCGATAAGAAATCGCTCTTAGCATTTTTCCACTGGTTGAGATTCGTCTCGTTTAAAAATCCTGAGAGACAGGAATTTATACGCGCCAGTGATTATGGAAATGATCTTAATTATGTATTTTTATTTCTTCATTTCGTAAAAAAATATTTTAACATGGCCAAACGAGTCGGGCCAGATTTAAAAATTAATTTTTCAAATAAATTCATTTTTTCCGATTCCTTGGCTAAGATCACTCTCAAAATCACTGATACATACATATATAATACGAAACAGAAACGTTTAACGTTTGATGGAACTAGAAACGAATTTACCTAAAGGTTCGGAACGATTCAGGTGCGTCCAATAAACACGACGTATCGTGGTGTGTATACGTGCACACATGTACAACGTAATATCGTCGCTTTTCATCGCCATTTGAGACTCTTATCGTCGATCCATTCGGTACCGTTAGACGAATAGTTAAACGATCAGACCGATAGAATCCGCTAATGGAGCGTACCGCTCTCGCAATTTCCGTACGCTGTCGATCTTATTGTGCACGTCGACTTCGTAAGCGATGCGATTTCTTTTTTTCCTTTTCATCGCCAACACGTTAAAGCATCGTGATTTCCAGAGTATTCAGAAAATTATCTTCTTCTTTCTTTTCGTGACACTTCTCGCTCACGAGTTTAATAAAAATTACAAAAGACGATAATCCAATTAACAAATACAGAAGAATATATATAATATAAACGTGTACTATCGAATATTCTCCAAATATTTTACAAAATTACTTTACGTTTTGGTATAGGCAACAAATGATTAGAAAAGACAATTTCTGTGGGATACTTTCAAGTCGTCTCTATCGGAGAAGACACTTTTCTATATCAAAGTTTTTCGACGCTTACCTAAAAAGCTCTAAATTTTAATACCCGCAGTTATCTCGTTAGAAAAATTCCTCCTTCTCTCCGAGAGACTCACTGGTTCTAGGAACTAAAACTCACACTCTTAGGTTTTACATTGTCACGGCGTATCGCGTTCGCTTTTAACCCTTTAAACTCGTCCGCGTGACAAAACACCAGAGTCTCTTAACTCTAATCGCGGCCACCGAAATAGAGAGAGAGAGAGAGAGAGAGAAACGAAGAATAAGAATAAAAATAGCAAAAGATACAACGACACGAGCGTCGAATTATCACAGCAATCGCCACGAAGACATACAAAAGACGAGAAATACGAAACGGGAGATACAAAAAGTGTAAGGGGGTGGTACGATCGTATTCCGATAATCACTAGTACTCAAAAGGTGTCCATGTGAATGGTGTCCATGTTCGAGTAGACGTTGGCATATCTCGCGGGATCGATCGATTCATCTTCGAGTTCCTCCGAGAAATTCACGAGTACCTGCGTCAGAAAAAGACTCACTTTTATTTTCTTGCACTCCTCATTACTATATATTTTAATATATTTATATATAAATGTACGTATGCGTGTTGGTTATTCTACACGTCGAGTGCCATGGCTTGCTATACCATTCTCGACGTGAACCGGGAAATCGGCCGAGTAAATGCTTCTCGTAACGTTCTCGAGTTGACAATTATTGCAAATGTAGATCGTGAAATTCCAGAAACGGCGCGATGCGTAAACTTTCGGTCGTTACGTTACACTGCAGTCACCGTTTATCGTGTTCTCGCACTGTGTAGGCGGACCCTGCTACGTGTAGGACAAGGAGAAGGGTGAAAAAGCTGAAAAATGGAAAGAGAACGAGAGAAAGCGGAAAAAAAGAAAGAGGATGGTAGACGATTTTACTCTCGTTCTACGAAAAGGACCCATAAAAATCTCCAAACTTTTTAAACGAGCCGACTTTGCTCTCTATGCTCGTAAAATGCACGAAGTGGTGTATAATATCTCTTTGACGATTTTATCGAAAAAAATTAGCTGCTCGTTGCACGAATTAGGTCTTATTTTTAAATAAAATTAAAATTGACGTGCATAAGTTCAAGAAAGAAATGAATTCATTAACAATACTTAACAAAAACACAGAATAACTTTATAAAAAAGCACAAAAACTAGAGTATGTAAATACGAAAAACAGATAGAAAGATGTAATCTCATTTTTTCCCTCAAATGACGCGTAACACCACTTACGCACCCCCAACTCCCGTATACCGTCAAACGTTTACCCAAAGTTGTCCTACGTGCCCCGGGAAACGTTCGCGGGGTTTCGTGGTAGAGTACGAAGAGATTTCCGAAATTAGACGGTGGGAACACGTTTTTGCGTGGGTGGTATTTCGGTCACGTAGAAATCTCCACGGGGAGAGGGAGAAGTGGAGAGACACGAAACGTTGGAAGATCCCTCTAGGAACTTTGGATTTTAGTGTATCTCTTCCGTTCGCTCGTTAAACGAGAAAACTACTGGAAGAGAAGAGAAGAAGGGGTTGGGGGGGTTAAAGGTGGGGTGGTTGAAGGGTTAGCAGGATCGTCGGAGTCAGCGGTGCGTTTCTTGGAATTGCACGCGAATTTGTCTTTACGAGTCTATTTATTTATTTATATAATATTTCATCGTGACTGATCAACGATATTTATCTCTAAAAATAATAAGAAAAAGTTAAACGACAAAATTGCTACGATCTCCTAACATCCTTTTGAATTTATCTCACGATCTCATTTGTCCCGAATGAATACACCAATCGATCTTCGCGATAGATCAATGAGTCGTCCTTAGGATTGAGCGATCACTCGTTTCAATAGCGTTTTCTTTCTTCTATTCAACTCACTGAAGGGAAGGAGATGATCTCTCCTCTGGAATTTCCAAAGAGAGTGGAAGAGAAGATCGTGCTCACTTTAGCTACCATAAAATCTACATATCTACGCCGGCAATCTTGCTCCCGTGAAAATCAGCTGTCTGATTTACGATCCTCGCCCGCAAATGGCCCGCGGGAATATCTCACGATTACTCGGACACGATAACGCGTGCAGATATTCTCCTCCCCTCTCTCTCTCACGCGCACGCGTGATACAAAAAACTGATTTTAATACGTTATTTTAACGTAAAACAACCATTTTCTAACTTAAGCGACAATTTTCCTTAATTTCACTTAACTCTTATCTAAAGAACGAACGCCAAGTGCGCTCGCTAACGAATTCAAAGAAAACAATCGAAAAATGAAGAAGAAAAACGCTAAAAAAAGGTAGGAGGAGGAGGAGAAAACTATCCGGTTACAAGGAGAACGCGTAACATTTTCAAAGTCCCGCCGACCGACGACCGAGTGTTAGTGGTCGAAGAAGAAAGTCTAATTAAAGCCTCAAAGTGGTGAAATCGGATAAAACTCCGAGGGACATTTAATTACCGAAGCTACCCCGTTACCTCTTAGTCGTAATCGTCGCCGGGGCAAACAACTTTAATTAATGACGCTTAATTAAGTCTCAAAGCGTCTGAAATTGGTTATTATGGGGGGGAGGAAGAGAGAGAGAGAGAGAGAAGGAGAGAGAATCATCCTGATAGCTTGCTGCGGTGAAGATCTGTAAGCTCGCCTTAATCTCGAGGGTGTATAAGCGCTCTGCATAGATAAACATACAAACCGGATCAACGAATCCGCACGCCCGTACGAGTCTCGTTCTTTTTATCTCTCTTGGAGTCATACGCGAAAATCGAGCGTATAATACCCCGGATAGGTGAGAAGAAATAACGACGGAGCGTAATGAATAATTAATCGAGTAATTAATCAAGAACGTTCTTCCTTCCTACCGGCTGCGAACTGGCTGCTGCTGAACTGCTACCGAATCTGCTAAATATTTGATCGTAGCTAAAACCATCATCCACGATCACCTATCTCTAACAATTTCGTTGCACTCGGAGATTAGATCGCGGGGATAGATTAGAAATGTCGAATTCGTGAATTAACAGTCGGCAAGCTGTTTGATTTTGGTTACCACTGCGACTGGTCGATTTTCACCGGAAGGCATCGAAATGTAATTAACGTCTTGGTTGAATACCGAAATGTCAAGAAAGAGACGAGACGTCTCGAGTGAGGCGATGTATCGCGAATGAGAAACGAAGTCAAGAGAGAAGGAGACAGAGAAGACAGTTGACAGGTGGCGTGCTGCGGCCAGGAGCTCGACTTCAAAGGCGCGCTTCATTTTCCAGGTTAATTATCCCGGCAAAGCGGTTAATTAACAACAGTTTTAGCGGATGAAAGGGAGAAGAGGGCCATGCCACCTCATGGTATAGCGTTTCGCGAGACTGAGACGACGAGCTGGGAAGCATTTAGGTGAGAGCAAGTAGGAGAGAGATAGAAACGTAGGAGTGAGCTCGATATGTGTATGTACGTATGTATACGTGAGCGAGAAAGCCGAGTCGCTGGGTGTTCTCTGCTGCAGACTGTAAACCATAGACTATCCCAGGAGCTAGCTAGCTGAGAGCCGGCGGTTCCATTAATATCCCTCAGGATAGATGCTGGTACGAAGGATGCATAGATCGGTCTTGGATGCACCGGCAGTGCATCATCTGTTGGAGACAATCGAGCATCGAACGTCGCGCGATAACATTAGGCATAATAAAGTGACCCGAATTATCCCAAATCGAGAACAAGAAATCTTCTACTTACTCGGCTCAAAGATCAAAGATCGAAAGTTAAAAATGGATCTTCCTAAAAACAATATCAGCCTATCTCATTTTTAAAAAGATCCACATTACTGACCTGATCCAAGGAACTCTGAGCGAGCGTGAAGTCCGTGGCTTTGAGCTCCTCCGCAAGCATCTTCACTTTGGCGAAGCTAATGCTAAGTGGCAATTCGTCGCTCCTCGGCACCAGCAAACGAGCTGCACTCGCCTGTCTCGAGGACACCAGCGCCTGTGGAAGATGATTCGCTATGACTCTTCTAAGCTCGCTGCCTGACGTTGGTTGGCTGAACCTCAGAAAAGCGACGTAGCCTTCGCCGAATCTAAAAGGACAAAAAGGTTCGTGTGAATTTTTTAACGGAACGAAGCAACACCGTAAATCCTTTCCTTCGTGCTTCTAGGGTTGGTTGTAGTTTTCTGGGTGAACGGAAGCAGCTTTAGTGTATCGTAAATTCTTTTCTATTTTCTGGCGATCAGGAGCGAGCGAGAATATAAGCGTGATACGGGTGGGATACTTAAGTGAAGGGTGATAATATTCTACGAGACGCCTCAGGCGTTGGTGACTACAACGGGTTAAATATTTATGGCTCGGAACGTTATTCCGAAAGGGTCTAGCATGCTCGATGTGCACGCATTACAATGGACCAGCCGGGCATAGATCACCGCTCCGTACGTAATGTATCTCAATTAGAGCAAATAGCTGTTAAAGTGCCTCTCATCCTCCGAAGAGAGATAGAGATAGAGAGAGAGAGGGAGAAACGTGCTTCTACTAAACTGGTTGAGCCGCGTACGCCTCCTAAAGAGGCCTAAATGCGTTTGGAATGCCAACGTAAATTTCATTTCGGTGTCGAGGGACCGCTCTCGAAATCCCTCTCTCTCTCTCTCTCTCTCTCTCTCTTTCTCACCCCTTCGTTGCCTGCAAACTGTACAACGACTCCGAAGATAGGAAAGTTTTACAAACAAACGGACGAGCGAAACCAGCTAAACGGACGAGAAATTCTTACTACGAACGAAAATTTTTCTCGTTTCGCGTTTGTGGCCGCAGAAGGTTCATTTTTTTTAAAAAGGGAGCAAAAGAAACGGAAAAGAAAAGTTCTCCATGCTTTCGGGTAATTGTGAGGCTGGATGATAAAAATGGTCCGCCTTTTTTCCCCCTTACTTGTGCTTCAAATGCTGTGGCGTCCCTATGCACCTGAGACCAGCCTTCGCGAGTATAGCCACTCTGTTGCATAAACTTTCGCAATCAGCGACGCTGTGAGACGTTAATATCACGCAGCTTTGATTCTTGGTTACGTGTCTCACCACACGGGCTACCAGTTCTTTTGTCGCTGGGTCCATGCCGCTAAAAAATTGTTACATCGTTATTTTAGTAAATTCTCGTTGTTGCATAGCTTATAATAAGATGAAAATTATTATGCCAGGCCTATTTGCGGGCCTACCTCGTGGGCTCGTCCATGAGGATCACCGAGACCGGTGCCATCACACTTATGGCAGTGCACAATTTTCTTTTATTTCCACCGCTGAGGCTGTCGACTCGTTGATGAGCGTACTTGACAAGATCGAGTCTCTTCAGTGTGCTTTCGACGACCTGCAACGTCACAATGAGCAGAATGAAAATAATCAGGGAAAAATAATGCGTTAGTGTAGATACGAAAAAAAGATAATCGTTAACAATGAACTTAGCGTACTCTGGGAATGTTCTGCAATCCGCAAACCTCGGCGTGTATGGTTAAGCATTGATGCGGTGTCAAGAAGCCGTCCAACGCTTCGGTTTGAGGGCAATAACCCATCTCACCGTTACAAAGTGGCCCTGACTCAACGTCTTCTCCTTTCAAGACAATCCTACCAGCCGTCGGGATAATTTCTGTGGTCAGCATCCTGAAAGTTGTGCTTTTACCAGCTCCATTCACTCCCAATAGGCCAAAACACTTTCCAGATTGCACACCGAAGCTCAAGTTTTGTACAGCCACGTTCGTTCCGTAAACGCTTCGATATTCTTTTCTCAATTTGATGGTCTTCAGAATATCCTCACCAGCCATGCAACCTTCCACTCTGGTTCTTTCCCTGATCACGTCGTCGTCTTCCTGAATGACTTCATAATTGACGTTTTGTTTTCTGAAATTCGGCAAGAGTCCACACTCGATGACGAGATTGACCAGGAAAAATACAGCTCCGATGACGGCGAGGAAAATATAATGAACGCCAAGAAGATCCCAGCCCAATGGGGACTTGTACGTGTCCATGCGGAACTTTTGTAACAATTCGGCAGTGATATCGTTCTTGGATAATTCTACGAGAGCATCACCGAGAACATATTGCGGGAAGATCATGAGGATTCGATGAAGGACGTTCCTGGCGTCGGCAGCAGCCTGGCTCTTCCCCAGAATATCGATCACAAGGACAGTAGCTAGCGAACTCACGCCTATGAAAGTGTTCACGCAGAAGAGGACCATGTTGGACAGGGTTGAGTCGTCAAAGACCTTCTCGGCTAGATGAGAGAACGGTATGGCTGCCCAACTGTGAAGAGCGGAATGAAAGCGGATAATTTGACGAAGATGAAATCTCGAGTGTTTAAATGATATTAAATATACTCACGCAAAAAGGAAGAGCAAGAGACAGACACCAGCAAGATTATCCCTTGCGACGTAAACGGACAAGCCGAAAATCTCGAAAACTATGATGGCTAGACAGATAGAGCATCCGAAGACCTGTAAAGAAGAAGATTAGTCCAAGTTCTTGACTCGTTTCTTAGGATTATTTCATCTCCGAGTGATTTTACGAACTATTAATCCTTGTAAACTTTTGTACGTCGTCTTTAAATAAAGAACTCACGATCGAACTTCGCGTAAAAAACTTTTCTTCCCAGTTAACTCCTAAAACCCCGTGTAATAGTTATAAAGCCTTTCGTTGCTGTCTTCGTCGTCGTCGTCGTCGCGACAGATCCTCTTTAAGGTTCTTTAAATCTTAGCTCGAAATGTATCTTACTAGGAAATCCCAGATCAAGGCCGTCGTCCAGTAAGTCACCGGGTGAACGCCAGCCAGATAAAGTATCCTTTTCTCCTCGGTGAGTCTCTCTCTCACCAGTTCTTTCGTTCCTTGTGCACCGACCAGGCTAAACGCGATCAAAAGCACCAGCGCGATACCGACGTCGGCGACGTGTTGCAGTCTGTGTGAGACAAACGTGACGATAAATTTTCTTGGTACACAGAAACCTTTTCGGCTCTTTTAAAAACAGAAAAGGAGAAAATTACTTTGCGATCGTAAAGAAGAAGCTCAAATCCGTGCGGAAGTATACGCGTCTCCGAGTAGAACGTCATTAGTATTCGAAAGGAGTTGAATCTTTAATCGGATTACAGGAAAAGCTTGACGTTGAGGTAAAGAAGGACCTCGTGAAAGCGCGAAACGAGCTATCCGCGTGGTTATACGGAATCATATGGAACGTTAATTAAAAGTAAACGAAACCGGTAGCACGCACGAGCTAAGACGATTCACTTTCACGCCGGTCTCTCTTAGAAGTCTTAAGTATTCCGAATTCGTGAAAAGATGAACACTGCCGTACCGACAGAGTATTGCCGTAAGCCTCTAAAAGCTGTTTTCGAATAGTTAGCGATCTTAATTTAATCAAAGATTCGAGGAAGTGCAAATTTTCGAGCTTTAGTCTCGAGCGTGCTTTGTCGTCTAAATTTCGGAGCACTATATGCTATTTCCTAGACTACATATCGGCAACTCACAGTGTGGTTCGATTCAATTGATCGCTGGAAAGCTTCAACGGATGGTTCAGAGTGGTTAAGTGTCCGTGGACTCCCGAAGCACGGAGTATCGCTTCGTTGAGGGCATTAAGGTAGGACGGCATCGAGTGGTGACCTTTATTGTTGTACCAGACTACGAAGAGGGGATCATCCTGCCAATGGGAAAGCGACCACCCACCGTATCTATATTGAAATCGTAGAACATCATCGAATCAGATCAATTCGGTGTATATAGAACTGAAACACACGGGTAAAGCTATTCAGCTATACGCTTACCTTCTCTCGATGTATTCCTGATGAGTCGAAACGATCCAATCGAGCGTAGATTTGCCAGGTAGAGTCTGAAACAATCCTTCTACCGCTTGGGACACACCGTGACAAGTTTGCTGACCATCCAGACACTCGCACGTGCCTGTATCCTAAAATTATTTTTATAGAACATTAATAAAATTGCCTCGCGTGAAACCATCATTTATCTTACGTTAGGTAGCGTCTGCCAAGCTCCAGCAAAGTCACCCCCAAATCTATCGTGAAGTTGTAACGACACATGTTGCAGGAACGGATCGTTACTGCCGTCGATGCTGCGAAGATGACACAACGTTCGATCAAACTACGGAGGCTTGTGAATAAGTTCGTACAGGCTAGTAAAATATTAATTCCGGCTTGGAAGATCGAGGAGCATGCCGGCTCACGTACATACATATACGATGTGGTAATATACCTACCTATAGAAGTCAGTTGGGTGGGTGTCGTAAAGTCTTGGGTTAAGTGCCAGCGGTGGCTCGTCCACGGACGGCGGTCTTATTAGAGAGAAGCCCATCGCCACGGCAACGAAGATGGTCGGTAAAATGAGGGCGGCCAACGGCGACCTCCAGTCCTTTGCGAAGTGCCACAGTCGCTTTTTCAATAAAGCTTTGCCCTGCCTGAACGCGCTGGGATTTGGCGAGGGTTCTAAGTCTATCAGATCGATCTCGTCTTTCGGGATGGATAATCCTTTGCGGCAAATAAAATCCAATTAGCTTGATCCGAGGTGGCATCGCGATGAGAGAGAGAGAGAGAGAGAGAGAGCGAACAAGTAATTACACTTCGTCGTAACCCTTCTTCCACTTACCGATATGATCCACGCTATCGACGCTATTTATACTAGCTCTGTTCACTATCGAGGCATTGTCCGCGCGTGAACACAGATCGAGGAAGACTCTTTCGAGTGTGTCGCATTCCAATGAGAAGTGAGAGAATCCTAGAAGTATTCGATTTTCTTCCAATGCCTTTGCTGCTTGCGCTATGCTAAAAATCATTAACGAAAGGATTTGAAAAGATTACTTGCAATATTTATTCGAGCGATAAAACAGTAAACTCACTCGTTATCGGTACCATGCTTTCCTTGGAACGGAACACCGATGATAACTTCCGTACCAGATACTTCATTGACACTCGAATTAGGCGCGATATCTTCGATGATAGTTCGGAGAGTTTCCAAGCTTTTGCTCTCTATAGACTCACCGTCTATCAAAGGATAAGATATATGGAACCTGTAACCTCTACCGTAATTCATTTTTAAGGTTAAAGGTGAGCCAGTGCAAAGGATCTTCCCTTTGTGCATGATAACCACCGTGTCGCTCAACATGTCAGCCTCGTCCAGATGATGAGTGGACAAGAGAACGGTTCTACCAACGCGATGCTGATCGATCAATCTCCAAATTCTTCGTCTAGCGGCAGGGTCCACTCCGGCACCCGGTTCATCGAGGATAACCAATTTCGGTGATCCCAGAAAAGCTAGGGCAACGCAAAGTCGACGTTTTGTGCCGCCTGATAAACGATGAACCGGTTCGTGCTCCTGCCGACCTAATTCCAATGAACTCAGCATCCTACGAGTAAAGAAGTTTTCTTTATGAGAAGACAGAGGGGTTGTTAAAAGGATGGAAAAGTGTCAAAGATAAATGAGAATGATGATGAAAAGAGGTAGAGATCAGCCCTGCCCTTTTATGCTTACTCGTTAACGCTCTTTTCCAGGTTCGCGTTGTCTTTCGGCCCCTTGAGCTTCGAGTAAAAGATCATATGCTCCCTCGGCGTCAAAGTGCCGATGAGCACGTTCTCCTGAGGGCACACCCCTATGTCTGGCTTGGAACCCTCCTCACCGTTCAAACATATTTCACCGCTGGTTGGAGCGAGCATTCCCGTCAGCATCTTGCTGAAATGGAAGTGCATGATTAGAGAGATCGATGTTAATTAATACGAATTGAGAGAATAAACATTTTCTTCGTACATTATCGTAGTTTTCCCGGCTCCGTTTCTTCCAAGAAGACTCGTCACTTCGCCCTCGCAAAGCTTCAGCGTGAAATCATCGACGGCAACGATGTCGCCCGTATTAGTGTTATAAACTTTACGAACACTTTCGAATCTCACACCGATCTGTTTCTCGCTCACCGCTAAATTGCTCGTGTCGCTGTCATCCTCTACATCGATTCACGAAAAAGATGGTTAATTATTTTTTTTTTAAGTCTCATTGTTCCGCCTCTCGAAACATCGACGTGCAATATCGACGAACTAATTCGTTTCTTCGCATTGACGTGTAAAAAGATAGCTAATATTAAGTAAGACGTAAGAGAAAAACAGAAAGCGCCGGATTTCAAGCTGCTGATGCTGTATGCTCGAGACAAGAAACATGATGCGTTGCAAAAAAAGACGTTTCACGTGCAGCATACAATGGGTGGTGCAAACATTAATTTGTTGCCTTTTTTCTAGCTTACATTGAACGATAAGCGACATACGCAAACACATAAGAGACAAGGACACATTTCGATCGCAACATGCAAGAGTAACGAATGCATGCGTATAAAGAGACTTGCACATAAAAAAGTTGAATATGATTTGCACGTATTACGCAGGACGACAAATCTTAAGTAGTACACGTAGTGTCGTAGTAGTGATGATAGAGTAGTAGGGGCAGTAGGAAGAAGAAGAGCGAACGGATTCTAATCGCTTTCGTAGTCATGGCCAGTCGGTAAGTCAATAAATTTGGAATTATGTGTACAACCAACAGATCGTTACTCTCGTAACGAACCTATCGGTGCATCCACCGTGTCTTTGGTAAATTCCGTTCTCTCGCTCTTCCTCTCTCCCACTCTCACTCGCTCACTCACTCTCTCACTCTCTCCTTCTCTTTGACACAAAATGCAAATGAGCGATCCACGAATTTACGAGGACAAGCAAGATCTCCGTTTGCGGGGCTCGTATGCGTCCGCAGACGTGTTGCAAGAGTGCGATACCTTGATAAGTGGTTGAAGGGTGCAGTGGAACGTCGTTAGTGAAATAGAGGTTGTTGACGAAGGCGAAGTAGCTGGGCCTGCCAGAGAGAGAACGTGTGTTGGCCCACCATAAGCTACGGGACCTCAAACCGTGAAAGCCCCTCCCTGGAAAATCATCGGTAATGCTACGGCCGTTTAGGCAAAGGAAAGAAAAACAAGAAGAAGAAAGAAAGTGCAATTTTTCTTCCTTTTCTTCCTTCTATTTCCTTCGCTCAGCCCGACCTCCTTTTCTTTTCTCCCATTTTTTTCTTCCCTTTTCTTTGCTGGTGCCCTCTCGCGAATAGAATCTTTATGATCGGCAGAAAAGGAAGTGGGAGAATACGCGCTGGAAAAGGAATCTAATGTATTCTTATTAAGTATTAACGAATTTCCCGCTCGTTAATATTCATTCTGGCATTAACGGAGACGACGTGAAAACAGACCGGCCGTTAGGAATTACGCGAAACCATTTCTATGGAATCTCCTCTCGCCCACTCACTCCTCTCCCGTCCTCCTCGTTCATTATGTAAATCTAATTATGCGAGTAACGCGTATTACCTCCTAGGATATTATCAAAAATCTAGTGACTCGTCGTAACCGCAGCTACACCGAGTTATACCGAGTTACACCGAGTTACAACTTTTTACAGTAGGTATGTACATATATATATCATCCTTCTTTACTGACCGTTAAAGGTTCCATTCGTGAATCGCCACACGGGTACGATTTTACGAGAAAATGGACATTGCGAACCGGCCGGAGGCATTATCCTTTTGGTTACGAGCCCGTTAAAACTGGGATACCTTTTTCAGGCGACACTCTTCTCCTAGCACGCGTAATCTAACACAGACTTTACTGTCCACGTAGTTGACGGTGTTACGAATCCCATCGGGAATGAATTTAATGCGGATAATAGAATCGTGTGTAGAAATTCGACGAGATCCGGTTACGAGGCCGTCTAACTTCGAATAAAGAAAATTATTTAATCGGATTAGTTTTGTATAACGCCCAGCGCGACGCTCAAACGTTTACGTTTAATTCCCTCTTATGATCCGAACGACGTTGGTAGTGTTGCATGTAAATGGAGAATATTACTGTATACATAAAGATAGTGCGCATGAAGTACAAATAAAACGTGTGTGTAAATTTGAAGTCGACCTGCCACCATAAAGGGAGATGTTATTAAAGATCGCGCAGCGTCGCGAAAAAAGAGTTATTAATAAATATGTATATCTATGTATATTAAAAATTGCATAGACGTATGTAATATGTAAAGTTAATTTCGAACGGGATAGATGCTGGCAAATTGTTGAGCACTTGAGAAATGTTTACTTGAGAAAGAACTATAGTTATACCAATCATAGAACCTCCACCCAGAACATGGAATTTTATAGTTGCAATTGAAACAAAGTTACTAGTGTACTCGTAGTGTATACGTGCGCGCACGCGAGTAAGTATGTATGGTATATGTAGCTCAAGATATAGGACGATGTTACCTGAATGCGTGTACTTCGTGATAAAGTAACCGATCAGAGCGTAGATGCAACCATCAAGTGCGATCATGAAGAGAACCAGACCCAAAGACATTGGATCACCTGGACTGGACTCTTCCCACATATTTTTCCATGTTAGACCGGTACCTTGAACTTCTTTGCGGACCGCGTAAAGACAACCGTAACAAAAACTGGTCGACATACTGAGACACTAAAAAGAAAATTAAAGACGTTAAACATTGCAACAAAGTGTATTACGAATTTACTTACCATTATCAATTTGTAACCCAGGCCTACAGCTGCTTCCATGGCGATAACGACGATGTACGGCATGTAAGTTAATAGAAACACGACTACTGTCGTGACCGCGGAAAGACTGGCTGAACTGAATATCGTTGATATCATGTAACTGAATGATAAAGAAAGAAAAACGAAATTAAGGAATGTTGATGGGCGTTGACTCGTCAGGCAAGAAAAGAAATTACCAGAAAGTTACGATGGAAAATACGTAATCAAAAAGAAGAATCAAAACTAGCATGGGATCGGATCGTGGAAGAATTTTGCCCACCAATAGGATTAGGCTGATGCAAAACATTATGATCAATAGCTCGACGAAGGAGGTTATGAACCAGGCAAAGGTATTTCTCCAGGGTTTCAATCCCATCACGCTCATGACCTGTAACATACCAGGTTGATTAAACAATCACATTTTTTATCATAAATTCTATTGCTATTTGCTTTTTTACCATAGCATTTCTAGATTCTCTGTCCCACACGATATGTCGAACGGCTGACCCAACGCACATCATCAGTGCAAAGAAGAAGCATACTTGAAGACCCTGAGACTCGTAAAGTGTTGTTTGAAAGCTAAAATGCAATTTTGGATCATAACCCACGCAACATTTTTTTTTTCTTGGACACTTGAATCCACGATAAAATACAAAATCACTCACGGTACATATTTCCAACAGGGATAAGGCATCTGTTGCGTCAAAGTCCTCCAAGTCTGATTTTTCTGAGACTTCACCTTAATAATCGCACGATCGACGGCATCTTGAAGTTGCACGAACCCTCTAAGATATCTGAGATCTTCTATAAAGCTGCTCTCCGGTCCCGGGATCCAAAACTGATTCTTTAATCTTCTGGTTGACGGAACATAATCCACGTCCATGCGAATCTTGTAAGTAACATTCTCCGGTAATCCGTAATCCAGGGATCTTTTAGACCTATCAGTTTCCTGCTCCAGAAAAACGACCCCTGCTAAGAACTCATTGCTCTCCATGAGAACACGAGCGTGCGTTTCGAGTTCCTCCTCCGATGAGAAGCCTTTCACTCGATCGACCAATATGCAATCTATCAGATCGTTCAGCATTTCCATCATGGTGATGAGTTTTTTCGATTTTTTTAATCTCCAGGCTATTTCACTGAAGTTCATCTCCGAAAAATCACCTGTTCGACGTTATAAGCGTTATCATTCTTGAAATCATTTTTATTTTATGCAAAGATCCTTCTTACCTTTAAAATTGCCACCACCGAAACTTTTAACAGCCATCTGCATCACTTTCGATGTTAAAATATCCTGTAGTTCGTTCAGGTTATCGCCCATCTCCGAAAGATTGGCCAATGATTTCAGGGTTTCTACGAAACTGGTCATCAGCTGAGCAAGGTTGTCTATCTGCACGAAAGTATCATTCGCTGCCGACATGACCGTATTGATAGGGGCGGTATTGGGTGCGTAAAGTATCCGACCTCGTAATAAAGGTTTAACGTAGGACCAAATGATTTTGCCAGCACTCATGTTGACAACGGTCTTGTAAGTTTCTCGACAAAAATCAGCTGGAACAACAAGGATCAGTTTTAAACCATAATTCAATTTTGGTTCAGTGATGTCATATTGCTTATTGGTTGGGTATATTACTTGGTAAACTTTCAAGTTCCCTTTTATCTTCTGCTTTAGTGTTGTCCTCGATACTCGCAATAAGTTTGTAGAGTTGACTGTTATCGTCTAACAACGTTTTACCACACAGCATCTTGCTCGAATCCTTCAGAAATGTGCTGCCTACGATAATAATGAATTATAAAAAATATCTCACGTTTTATTGGAAGAAAATCTAAAAATAAAGCTTACTAGACATTGGTTCATGATCATCGTGCTTGCTATCAGATTTTAAGCTCTCGGCAGTAGGTAAAATTCCTGAAAGTTTATCCTTGAATAATGGTACCAGCTCAGCTGCGACTCCTAGATTGTCCAACACCAGTTTTGCTTCGGTCTCCGTTAAATTCGCGTTCGCCAGAATATTTTTAACATTTGCACTCGATAAGGTTTTGAGAATGTACTCGAAATTCAGATTTTTAATTAAAGTGGTGGCGATGTTTTGTGTCTGAGTATCGTTCAATGTGCAAAGAGCTTTACTGATTTCATCGACCGTCACACTGGTCTGATCAACGTTCAACATGTCTCCTAATTTTTCTGGAGAACAAATCGTGTCCGCGAAACTTAACGCGTTTCTCTGTTTCATGAAAACCGAGATCATATCGATTTTTGCCTCACTCAAAATCAATGATACTTCCTTTGATATGACTCTCTTGTTAACCAAATAAGTTCTCACCATATCCCAGTTATCGAACATGTCACTGACAGCGTCTAACAGAAAAAGAAACAATATAAAAATTTATATAAAAATAGCAATATCGTCCACGTTTGCAATCTTACGTACATTTAACATCCAAAAGACCCAAATTTTTAAAGATCTCCATCGATTCGAGCGCTACGATCATGCTATGCAAATCATGAGCAAGATCTTGATCATCCAGAAATGGATCCACGTCCTCGAGAAGCTCCTCCATACTGTAACAATCGCATCGATCAGGAATGAAGGAAGGAAAAAAGATAGAATAGTTTCGGCGGGCACGAATAAGCGGTTCCTTCCGACTGATTACCTCGAAAATATTTTATCTATGGTCTTGTCCTTCAGAAGATTAACCACGCCGTCGACGATGTCGGGCACACCGAGAACGTTGGAAACAGCCTGGAAATCTATCTTGAAGGCAACGTCCAGGAGATTACCACTCTCTGTGAGTACAGAGCTTAAATGGCGCAGAATTTCTTTCAACCACGTGAGCTCCCACGACGCGTCTTGACGCCAATTTATTATTTTCAGTCTTATCAATGACAGATCTAAGCTCTTCGCTAATTGATTGGATATGTCCATTATGGATGGGTACTTGGCCGCTTTGGGATCATATTGTAAAACTTTTCCAGCTCTCTTAGAACTCAAGAACTTGTATAAAACATTGGCATCCTGACACTCTAAAAGGGTTCGACATAGGGAATGATTTTTATCACTTAATATGGCGTTAACATTGATCGTGGCATTGGGTAAGAGACGATCGATGTCATCTACATCAAATCTTTTCACGACTTCCCGCAAAGGTTTCCAAATTGGCACGAATTTCTCGGCAAGACTTGTTAAACCCATGATGTGCTCGTGATGCCTCGCTGTGTCCACCAAGCTGGTATTGTTTTGTATCGCGTTCAGTATACTGGTGAGCACTGTTACATACCTAAAAGTGTACAACAAATCCATAAGAGCTATTTCATCTCTGAATGATGAAAAATGTAGAAAGAAATAATATATATTATTACAAGCCCGGCCTCGTGTACGCTGGTTCTCCGATGAACTTATGGAAACACTTATCCACTCTCTCGCTATACGTTCTGTTTTGAAAGTCAACAATAATGTCTGCAATATAGTGAAAGCTCGTCTCGAGGGCTTCTATAAATTCACCCAACGGTTTCACCTTGTTTAGATATTTATAATCTGCAATCTAGAACAGGAATGAAGAATTATTACTTGCACACGTGTGAAACGAAGAAATGAATATTTTTAACGCATACCATTCTAGCAGTTTTGTTCCAATAAAAATCGCGAACCAGTGCTTCATGAATTTCGGAGCTGTCCAATTTATAGATGTCGCAAATCAGATCCGCGTAAAGCGAATGTCGGGATAGTTGGGAATTTACGATATCGATCATTAGCGTACTGCACCAATCACATTCTCCATCTCTGAAATACAATTTGAATCCTATATTAATAAAAGAACAAATGATAGTATTTCAATAAAAAGAATTTAATTTACCTTATGTCTGATGCTCTAGCGAGGTCTTTCATAAAGTTACCTATTTTCTTTACAACTAAATGGGCCAACGTTCGTAGATCCTAAAACCAAGTTTCTTTATCATTATCAAATAAAGCTCTTTAGTCTTCTCTTTCTATTCGATATTCACTCTAAACGCTTTACCTTCTTTTTATAATGCATAATAAAGTCCTTCAGAAAGCCTTCTTCGAAAGACGTCCACCAGGCAGGAACCTTCGGATACTCGAAGCCCTCGGAGCTGATACGAGCTATAGTATCTTCGAAATTGATAAGTTCATTGGCTAAATAAGTAGTATTCCAAACTAGTCCGTCTGTGCTATTGTGCATGATAAATTTGCCCTGAAAGAGAAGTACGAAGTATTAAATGATATCGAAATCTTTGTAAAAAACGAGTTCGCGGGATTAGAAAAAGAAAAAAGAACGTTTACGGGTAACACACACACCTCGGCTTTCAGATCGATAGGTAAGAAGTCGTACTTGTCGGGGGAGGTCTCCCTGTTCATAATGATCTTCTGACAAAAGTTACCGATGCTCGAGAAAAGACCCATCTTTTTCACGAAGCTCGGTGGTATCAAGTACCTGTCGATGTCGCAAAGATTTACTTGACCGGCGATAAATTTTTCCGCGAAGTCATTCCATCTTTCCGAAGTGAGGAACGTGTCTATCCCGGTGAAAACGATATTGGGCATGTCCTCGATCAGCGTCAAGAGTGGTTTGATCCTCGAATTCTCGTAGGCAGTCCTCAGTTTCTGCCAAATGTCACCACCCGAGAGAACGTCCGTCAGGAAATTTAGCAATTGCACGGACCTAGTAATTTTGACGTAAGGATAAAGCTGCATTAGCCAGGGATCCGTTTCGAATTTGTCAGGTCTCTTGTATTCTAAACTTTCGTATATCCAGAAAACCTCAGCTTTTCTTAACATGGTACGAGTTTCGTTCGACAAATGTTTCCAGGTTGTCATATTGAAGATATTGGATTTGACGGTGATGCCATTAAAAATTAAGGTCTTATCTATTGCCTTCAAAAATTTGGTTAACGAGGAAGAGAGCGGAGTTGATTTCAAAGTAGCAATTCTCCTATCTGCGATAGCTTCCTAAAAAATAAATAAAGATTATCATAGAGATTATAATTTTCGTACTATATTATCCTAGTACTTTAGTTCCCTTACATAGAATGCAGTACTGGTCACAGATGTTAATAATTGATCCAGATCGAACGAGCAGATTTCCATAAGAAAGTGGCTTCTGTTATTCTGGGTCCAATACTCAGAATTGAAGTGAAGATTGCAGACGATGTTTCTGAACTTTTCGAAAGACGTGAAGGTAGAGAAAGACATATTAGCCATAGGGAGAGTGGCAAACAATGCTATTGCCTCCTCGGGATGAGTTTCCAAAATTCTTATCAATTGTTGAACGTCGCCATTTTTCCAGAGCTGCCAAGAATGTATCGCATGACCCTTTATCTCCAAGCTTTCCAAAGCTTCGGTAATATGAACTAAAGCTTCGGAAAAACCTTCGATAGCCATCGTAAGTATGAACCTCTCATTGTTTAAATCTCCGATCTAAAAGAAAATCAAAGATAGCGACATTTTGTTTCAGAGAAATTTTTAAATAAATTTCTCCTTGATTTACCTTATACTCAGTGGATGGAACATTTTCTAAAGAATCTATTATTTTGTCCAGAACGTCATTCCAATATAACGTTGAAAATGGATTTTCAATTATCGTGTTGTTGATTCTTTCCTTTAATGCTTTCGCAAAATCGTAGACATCAATGATCGTCGTCACCATGTACGATCGATATTTACTAATGGGTTTTCTGAACATCGCAGCTTCATTCTCGATAAGGTCCGCAAACGCATTGAAATTTTCAGGATTAAGATTGCACACGAATTTCTCCAGAGTTGCATATTCTTCGACGCTGAGTCCAACTCTAAAATCGGACCACCAATCGAATCCTTCGCTACAGTCGAACCTCGTGCGGTTGTTTAATATCCTTAAAGCTCCCCGCTCATCCGTTAGGCCAGCCACCATCGTGGAAAAGATGTACGGTAATTTATTATAAATTATCGCGATTGCGCTGTCGTTGGTGAAACCCAATAGGGACAATAAACTGATGTTCTTCGAACCTGTGTAGAAAGACAAAAAAGAGACGGTATTTCGTTAACAGTGAATTCTTTGTCTTTAGTTAGAAATTATACGTAATGCTAGACGTAATGTCTGCTATAAAGTGTCTTTAAAATGCACCAACCATCCTGAAGAATGCTGGTCACGAGTGAAAGCGTTTTGTGGAGGACGTGTGAAAGGTACTTCACCGAGACAAGCATACGATCCATCTCATTCGTGCCTGGTTCCCAGACTTCGGATAACGTTTGGTTGGTTTTAAAGATTTTTATCGCTTCGTCTAGTCCCAAATCGATATAGTCTAGCACATGCCTGATAATGATAACTCCATCAGATTAACTTCGTTTTACGCTTTATACCTTATACACATTTTCTATAATTTTTAATTGAACAATAAAATATTTACCTTCCATTGTTCTGAAAATTCGGCAAACGCTTGCCAACGATGTCGTCCACTTCCGATCCAAGTATCTCCATATGTGGCACCAATTTCGGATTTTCCGCTAAAATTACATCCCTGGTGTCGTTGACGAAAGCGTCAAACTTATTCAGGAGCCGTCGAAATTTCGTATATCCCAAGGTCCAATTGAACGGTGGTAACGGCACGTTGTCACTGTGTTGCAACTACAACGTAACCACAGAGACAAACACACATGTCTATCACACAATACCATCATCGATCGCCGTATCTCACGTTTCAAATCTATACTCACGATTTTCCTAGCCCTTGTTAACACCGGCTGATTTCTCCACTCTTTAATGAAAGCAGCGGGCTCGCAAGTTATCCTCTCGAGTTCTTTCACGAGCGATCGACTACCGTTTCTCAATTCTAAAAAGTCGCCGACGCTCTGGTTCTTCACGCAAGGCCAATCGGGTTCACGATATTTATACTGATCGATTATACTTATCTGAAATGAGTGAGAGACTTCGATGTAATTAAAAGTTAATAAAAAAAAAGGAAAGAAAGAAAAGATGAACTCACCACGAGAGTAGGCACGTTCAACGAAATCAGGTCAGTTCCGTCCAGCACGACCGCTGGCAAATTTCGTAAGAGGGTCTCCAGCAGGATTTGCGTCGCCGGTAGATCTTGTAACACCTCCGAAAGCTTGACCACATGATTGTTCTTACGGATCTGATCGACGGTTCTCTCTATATTGTCGAAGATCACCGAGGAAGCCCACGCGATCGCGTACATGTTCTTCCAAAAGCTTTTCGTCTGAATTCCGAAGAGTGGACTCTCCATCACGTTAAACAGCTTACATAGCACACCTACGCTGCAAACAGATGTAACTTGTCAACGAATCATCATCATCCAATCCTCGCCAGCTGATCTTTGTCTTTTCTTGTCTCTTAGAATTAAACACATACCTGATCTGCCAGGCGTCCTTAGCATTAAGATCCGTCGTCCAGGCCGTTCTAAAATTTGATTCGAGATAGTACAATCTCAGTGGATCGTAGTTCTCGTCCTTTGCGTATATCAAAGGATCAATGTATTCGTAAATTTGAATGAAATTCTCGTTAAGCGCCGTCCAGTTAAATAATTTTCGCTTGCCATCGAAACCGTTGATCAAATTGGTGCTACTGATGTTAAACGCGAGATCGTCTTCTACGGCTCGAGAAGTTCGACAGATCAGATCTTTCAAAAGCTTCTTATCCGAGCCCTTAGGAAAAGTTATTAAGTTCGGTGAATTTGGATCGATGCAATAGGATCTTGTAAAGTTCGAGTACTCCAGTATCTTCAAAATCTACAAAACCAAGTATAGACGATCGTTAGTTACTTTTTCATCGAATGATCGTATTGGAAGATGGAAATGGAATCAGCACACTGACCTTTTCTCTATCAGTGATGGTAAGATAAAAAGATTCCACCAGCTCATATTTGTGCCTACGAAATTCACCGATCCACTCGATCGGTTGCTTTCGAAGATCTTGCAAAATAACTTCAGCTAATCTGTCCATCTTCTGTAGATCGGGTTTCACGGAAATATACGATAAACTCCAGGAACCGTACATCTTTGCGATGCTCAAATGAATTCCTAAGCTGTTAATGTAATCGTATGATAAATTATCACGAAGGAGCGAAATTCAACGCTTCTACTTACATGTCCATTCTTCCTTGGCTTCGCGTATCCTCGAAAGCTTTCGACCAATTATCATCGATCTTGAAAATATTCCAATTAGGCTCCTCTCTTCTTGGAGATTCTAAATAAGAGACGAACGATCTGATCACCTTGACGACCGTCGTAAGATTTGCTCGTTCGATTCCCACTTTATTGCTAAGAGCCACGTTGACCAGGGTCGCCAAAGTGTTTTCCACCTGCAAAATGTTTACTTTTCAATCGAACATCACACATTTTGTTTACTGCACTTTTCTACTCCTTCATTTTACGCACAATACTTCCGAACTCCTGCAGATGAAAACCCGCGTAAACGTCGGCGATAAATTTTTTTCCGGAATAACTGCACAGTATGTCCTCGATGTTCTGCGATTGGCCTTCGAAGCCTCGATAAGTATCGAATATCTCGTTCAACGTATCCTTTTGACAAAGGAATTCTTCTACTCTGTTATCGTTAGCTTCGTTCACCAATCGCTGCAAATCAAAGAAACGTGTTTATATCGCAATTACGTAAACAATCCTGAACTTAATTAAAAATGCAAAAAAATGAATTTACCTCCAGGAAATCTAATCGAGAGAAGGATCGTATAATCGTTCGATAAACGATCGGATCGATACTCGTTAGGATTTTCTCTATCAATTCTTGATGATTTTTACAAATGTCGTAAATATTCCTTTCGGTTTCCATATAGAGAAGGGTCACGTGATACGTCACTCGTACTATATTCTCCATTATAGAATTTATGTACGTCAATGTGTTCACTATGTTTTCGGAAAAGTAGTGTTCTAAATGATCTAAAACTTCTGCTGCTCTGTTAGGATAATAAGACAATTAGAAAAACGCAGACTCATCTCTGATCATTAGCAAAAACGTCATACGTACAGAAGAATCTGATCGGCGTGACGAGATAATAATCCTTTGGTCAATGCAATTCCATCCTCTAGAACCACGAACGCCAAGTCTAAAATTTTCGTAACCTGTTCCTCCTCGCTTCCTTTCAACGAAAACCCTTTGATCGTTTTCTCTAAATTATCGATCAGCGAAAAAAAACCATCAGACGACTCCACGGTGGAATTTTTCATGAGTTCGTTTACCATCCCAAGTAACGTATTTAATTTGATTAATCCATCGCGAGCTATCGGCCAGTCTCTTTCGGTTTTGTACACAGGATCCAAAAGATCTACGGCTTTGTTTATACTGCAAATAAAGAACGAAAGATGCAAATTGCATTAAACGGGGAAAAAAGTATAGAAGAGTAGGTATGTAAAGATTGCGTTATCGAGTAACGCATACTTACAAAGAAAGATCGATTTCCTTGAAAGTAACATTACGAAACAACATGATCATGTTAGGTAGCCATTCACGAATCCTAAGATAATCCGGCACGTATTTTTCAATGGATTTCAAATTCAAGATAGTTTCGGCGGTACGTTTAAGATCCTGAAAGAAATCATAATCACGGAATTTCGCCATGGCACGATCGACCATACCCAGGAGGCCACTAAAATCGAGATGTTTCGAGAGTTCCTGCAGTATATCAGGAATTTTTGCGATATCCAACTCGCAAAGGACCTTCGAGATCTCCTCGTAATCTTCTTCTTTCGACAGGATCATATACTTTTTTAGACTCTCGGGTGAACAAACAACACCCTCGACATCCGTCGAGCCGAACGTGTCGATCAGCTGTAAATATGAAAATTAGAAAGAAAAAGTTTATTATAAATACAACGATCGATGCTTTTAGATGAATCATACAAGAAGACGAAATGAGACTTGAGAAATGAAAGAAAAAGTAAACATCGAGAATAAAGATATACCGTCGATTATGATAATGAAGATCATTACCAATTGTTTATCGGACTGTACTTACGTAATATAATCTTATGGACGATTCGAATAACCCGTCGACCAAGGTAACGCTAGCTCGTGGTATTTGAGCCCTCAGAAAGCTCTTGATCCGATCGTGATTGTTGAAGAGGTCGCCGAGGCGAATGCCTCTGTCTATAGACATTCGAAAATTCACTGACACTCGGTCTTTATACAAACGGAGAAGCGATCGCGCATAGTACTCACCGAACAACGCTTTGATTTCCGGCCGGGTGAGTATCTCCGCCATTGACTTAAGGAGTTTAATGCTCTTCGGTAAGGTTTTCACGGCGGAGAGGACAGTTTCGTTCTTCAGCATTGGCTGCATATCCATCATCAGAGGACTTAGCCTATAGAAAGCAAGGAAATCCTAGATTTGTACGATTTCCGATATACGAATTGGAAATTGTCAAAAACATTGATCTAGATGTATCTTTTTATGTTTGCCTTACAACAACCCAAATTTCCTTAATTTAATACATACGTTGCATTCTGGAACGAAGGCACTAGTTCGTATTCCGATAGGGATTCGCAAGGATTCCCAATGCTACAGATAAAACTCTGAGCAAATGGCAACAGTCCATCGTGTGGCATCGATCTTGCC
Source organism: Odynerus spinipes (assembly GCA_032403825.1). Classification (NCBI taxonomy): domain Eukaryota; kingdom Metazoa; phylum Arthropoda; class Insecta; order Hymenoptera; family Vespidae; genus Odynerus; species Odynerus spinipes. Next base: position 9,730,447 of record JAIFRP010000026.1, read on the forward strand.
GGGAAATGACATGTTGGATGATACTCGGGATCCACATTGTCGCGTACCGTGTAGAGTATCATAAAAACTGCGATCGGCCATAGTAATATCAAGGCTAGGATACCCTGCAATTATTAATGTCATTAAGATTCGACCCGTGCTCGATTTTAATACATCTATGTAAAAAAAAAAAATATACTTACGGGTTGCCGCTTGCGAATGATGTAATTCTTCCAAAGAAGAAGAGCGAGCTGATCGCAGCTCATCTTGCCTCGATCACCGAAGATCCGCGTAATCTGCTAACTAATTATTGCAATCATCACACCATTGTCACGGGGATATAGTTGAAAAGAGACGGGACGAAAACAAAGAGTATTGTTCGTTCGATCGATGAGAATATTGGATGCTGTCACTTCGGGAGACGAAACGCGATTGAACTTGGCTCCGGTAATGAAGCGTGATCAAAATAATTTCCAATCGGCAGCGTGCCAGCTCGAAGAAACCGATTCCCTTGAAATCGTGTTATCCTACGCAAGAAACATTAGCCGGCGTAATCACGATGATAATGGTGGTGGTACTCGCGTACCGGCTAAACGATTATAGCTAAAGAGAGCATGTGATAAATATTTGGAGAACGCGATACGTGCGTTCTCCGTGTCGGTAACCGGAAAAAGGATCCAAAGAATTTAACGAGCGGTAATAAAAAAAAGTAGAAGAAGAAAGAACGATGGAAGAAATGCGTGGTGAACTTGAGATAAATTTCCATGCTCCAGGACAATGCACTTGATACAGCATCATCAGGGAGTAACACATCTCTCTCTCTCTTTCTGTGTTTTTGCCGAGATAAGATCCGACGGGCTACATAAGGAAGTTTCTTTGTCGTTTTAACCGGTCGACCTCCAAATCGTGAACACGCACATACGTACACATGCAACTCGCTCTTCATGATATTCGTACGAAGATAGCAGCCTCGCTTATTACGTCTCGTCTGACGTAACAAAGATCCAAAGTAATTATTGATTTGGAAATACCGACGTTTCTCTGGGCTTATCATTAAAGTAATAGCAGCTTCTTCCTTCTCTCGCTGTACTCGGGGCTAGGAGCTAATAATGTGTGCGTTTAAAAGGAAACCCGTCGATGCTCGTAGAAGAAGTTGCAGTGGGGTCATCAGCCCTCCATTGAGGTATCAGAGTCGATCGTTAATTCATTGTTAATGCGCGTAAAAAAAGAAAAAAACGTAGAATATTTCGATTTCCGCGTTCATCGTGTATCATCTACCTCTTATCGTCAATGAATCAATTAAACCGTGACACGGTAATTTTTATAAACCACACAGTCATTTTCCAGCGTCTTTGGAAAACAAAAGTTTCTTGATTTTCAACCAGGAAAAAACTTGTTCGGCTAAATGCAAGAGACGTATTTATTACACGATATATGTAAATACGTCTGAGCTGTGCGTGCGGGACCCGAGTGGTCTCTCGAGGTGCAAATCTTTTATTCATAAAAATTCAATGTCAAGATCTAGGGGAAAGAGTAAGGCCACGATGCACCGTGAAGGAAAGAGGCAAAGAAAAGCAAAAAATGAAGAATCAAAAAAGAGTAACACGCATTCCAAGCGCGAACGACCAACGACGCGTTGCCTTCTCTTTAACGGGCCGCCCGTGGCCTGCACTTTCACTGCGTTTGTGCAGTTATGCGAGAGCCCGGCTCTCCGCGAGTGTGAGCTATCGCCGTCGTCACCGGCACGAAGGTGAGAACATTTCGTAATAAACGCCGGTGATTTCAACTGATGTAATTAATTATATTCGTCTACTTTGTGTTTTATATTAGGACCACTCCCTCCTGAAGTTCAAGAGCGACGACGGAGCTAACGCCGACGAGATATTATTACGCGGTTACGACAAAAATGTTATTTGCCGGCGGATGAGAGATGGCGAGGGCACTTTTTCCCTACCCTCAATTTTTATTCATTGGAATATTTCAAAGTGGTTTTCAAGGAAGTTATCAAGGTCCCATTTCCGCGTACAATTGTGAGATCGAAGAAACAAGAAAGGAGGCGATAGAGAGCATATCACTCTTCTTCCTTCTCTTCTGTTTGCCGCCTCTTTTTTTCTAATCGCTTCGAAAGTCGGAAAACTGGATCGAATAAAAGAATTATGGGTTCGCACGGTTCGTAACGACACCGGTGAAATTTTCGTTCGTTCCCGTTATTAATTGCATACCTATACGCTAGGACGTGACATTTTAATGGTAGAATCCCACGTTGACACGTAGGAATTGTGCGAGACGTATGGCTATTGTTGCGACACGATCATGACGATAAATGTTTCATAACGTGTCTTCCGGGATCATGATAATCGTATCAATGAAGAATCCCTGCGAGTATGTAAATGATAATAGTAAACGTCGCTTTTTTGTCCCCGACAAATGAGATGAATTCTTCCTCGGACGTTCGTACGCGTATGCATGCGATCGAGAAAACAATAAAGATGTAAGTAACTTGATACAAGAAAAAAAAAATGTTAATTAGAGAAGACGGTATTTAATGAAATAGTACATAATTCCATACTATTACGTACCTACATGTGTGTATGTTTTTAGAAAAGACCACCGATTGGTAAACAAAAAAGTAAACAAACAATTATGAAACGTATGTAACACAAAAATTCTACCATCAGACACGGAAAGATATGTACATATCTTGTGAACTCTTAGGGGAGTTCGAAAATTCGCTAACACAAAAAAAAAGATTCTCTTGGTCAAGGCTATCTCGCGGACGATAGAAAGGGAGGATGAGTTCAGCGTTCGTCTTCATTTTTCTTAGAAATCGAAACCGATCGCGAGGCACCCCGACGAGGAGAGCTGGTCGAGCAAGTTTCCCGAGGATAATACAAAACGATGCTACGGATGCTGGGATCTCTTTCAGAGAAACGAAGGTGTTGTAAAATATTACTAACATAAGTTCGGAGTAAGACAAAAAGCGCGAAGAAGAAATATTACCGTTATTATCATTTAAATTAACGTAACCTGGCAATGCCTTTCACCGTATATCAATATTAGCAACTCGAACCGTTGTCCCTTGTCCTCTAAACAACTCTCCTCTGTGTACATAAACAAGAACAATTCTCTGAAATCTCAAACGCGTCATATTTCAAAACTATCCTCAACAACGTCGCATTATCGAGCCATGGAAAAACACAGCCGGAAATGATA
>JAIFRP010000026.1:9736226-9749131 GCA_032403825.1 Odynerus spinipes
AAAAAAAAAAAAAAAAAAAAAAATGAAAAAGAGAGCAGACGAGATGCAAACTAAAGAAAAAAAAGTAGTGGAGAACGGGGTTTATTTTTTCTGTTTCAGACTTTCTTGATCCGGTCTTATTCTCGTTTTTTTAAGACGATTTTTCACGGGTAAGCTCCTTTCTTACGCTTACCGATTCACACAACGTACAAATTTGTCTTCGCGTTATAAAAACGTTTGCAATTAATTTCTTTTACTATCGTGAACATAAGAAAACTTTAAACGAGTAAATAGATTTGCATTTACCACCGTGTTACCAAAAAATACCTTCACTCTTTTTATCATCTATGAGCATTTCTTTTCGACACGATATTTAAAAATTCTCGTAACGCAGTCGCGAAATTACAGAGAAGATTCTTATGGTATACTTCGATGTATTAAAAAAGCATACCGCTCAGTCTAGAGATCTGTTTCTTTTTTCACTCTTATACCTCCCTCCAACCCCTGCCCAAATCCCCGTCTCTAAAAATACGCCCCATCCTACACGGTATTTAAAAAAAGTTGTTGATAAAAAATAGAACCCGTCCGACGAGACACCGTAGCTGGACCACGCGAGAAAACGAGGATTGGTATCCGCGCGTAAAGGTCGACGTTACGAGTCCGTTTTCTGCTAAGTTCCATCGACGACTAGAACTCGAGCGTAAAATTCCGCGCTCGCTCGCAATATCAGGATAATCGGTTTTCCCCCTGGGCAAAAGGATAACGGAGGCGATGAAACACAATGGCTGACGAAAATCATAGTCGAATAAAATTAATCCGCGAGACTAGGTTTCTTTCCATGACCCGGTTTGATATAAAGGGAGAGAAATGGAGATATACGGTGTGCGAGAAACCGCAAGAAGCAGGTTGTCCCTCTCTCTCTTTTTCTAATTAAGAAAAGACTAAATAACGAAGGACGTCACTCTCGCGTTAAATTACAAGCTAGATTTCGAGTTGATTTGACTTCAAATAATCTTGACGTTTTTTAAAAATAAAAAAATTGAATTTTATAAAAATGGAACTTTCTTTTAATCGTAACGACCGAATTTTCTTGATTGCTTGATATTTTTGCAAAGATTCCTAAGTACTCATTCAACGTATCGATACGGGAGAAAAATCCGTGAAGAAAGAGAATGGCAGGTAATTAACCGAAGCGTTAACCGACTTCTCACGAGCCATTCTAACAATAATCGGCTTTTTCTCACGACGATGTCCGCACGAAAGCCCTTCCCATAAAGCAATTGTCCCTGTGTGTACGTCTACACAATGCAATGTACTACAACAATATATGTACAATCGATAAAGCAGAAATTAATTGCATGTTTATTCTTTAAGCGCCGACTGGTTCTTTTATTTTTTTACTAAGAGCATCTTCACGTAGTCGATAAGCTTGATGAGACCTCGCTGATTCATCTCCGCATAGCCAGGTATCTCGTTCTTACACGATCGCAGCCAATTTTCTAGATGGGGATACTTCCCCGATGTTGGGATGAACAGCTTGAACAACGGAAATATTGGGAAAGTAAGGAACGAGAGGATAGAATAGAAAAAAGGAAAGAAATTTTGTTAAAGGGTACCTCCAACGTTGACATCGTCGAGACATTGCAAAGATCGGCTATAGTAATCTCGTCACCGACCAACCACTTCGTCTTAGAATTCGCTAAAATCGAATCCAAAGTTTTATACGCATTCTCGACGCGATCGACCTTCTCCTTCGTGATAATCTTCTCTCCTCCTATAACTGGGTACTAAAAGAAAAATAAATCAAAGGTGTGAGAAGAATTTTTCAAAATTTGGTAATCCATGAAATCAAGAAATCCCTTGAATCTTTCAATTTGGAGGAACTGCTCCGCGTTTCTTCAGGTGCTCCACATCGGAGACCTCCTTTCAATCGGAGAAAATGTAGTAACGAGTGCTAAAGAGGAAAATCGCCGGAAGGTTGGAGGCATTAATTTATGCAAATTGCTGCTGGAGCTCTGAGTTGCTATCGCGAGAGAAAAAGAGAGAGAGAGAGAGAGAGCGAAAGAGAGAGAGAAGTGTAGATGAGGACAAAGAGGAAATCGGGATCTGTTTTTCCCTCTCCGCCTCTCTCTCTCTCTCTCGCTCTCCTTCTTTCTTTTATCTTGACGAAGCCAGGTTCAATGTCGACAATTACGTAGGTATTGCGTAGTCACTCTAATAGTATTTTCAATACGGTTCTGAACCTGCAGCAACCAGCAGCACAACCATCGGCACAGCCCAACAGGTAAAGACCCAGAATTTTCTCGTACTATAATTAAACGAAGCTTCCTCGTTGGATGACTCTTCGTATGTGTCCCACCTCTTATCCTGCTCCCTAGCGTGGCAAGATCCAACCTGGAAATCCTAATCGCGACTATAATGTATACGAGGATTACAAAACTCTACGATGATCCGGCCGGCTGGATATCTTCCTGTAATTTCAGCCAAACGAAGAAGAGTACCTTTTATTAGTAGGATTACCAAGGACGATCAGGAGGTCTCCGATTGGCTGAGAATTACTACAAGAACCATAAGCCATGAACACGAATATTTGAGGCGTATGACAAAAATATTGATAACTCGAAATGACGGTCTTTTTTTTTACCACGATGTTTCGAAATTCTGGATAAAGAGTGCCGGTATCGAAGTGCAATCTTTGGTCAACCAGGGCGCGTTTTTTCGAGTCCTTCGGGTAAAGTATATCTGACTTTCCGTACTCGTGTACCAAGTATCCCGATATCGCGTGACTGTGAACAGAGAAGTGAGAAAAGTATATATACGAAAAGTCAAACAGAAACTGCGCGAGAGAGAAAAAGAGACAGAGAAAGAGAGAGAACGAAAACTAATCAGTGGACTAGTTATCTCCTCTTCCGGGAAGCACCGTGTCCGGTAGGCAGTATAGAATTGTATACACGATCGAATTGTATTGGGAAGCAGTAATGTCCACTCACGATATCGGACAACGTATTAATATGGCTACTACAGGATTCGCATATTATCATCTCGACTATGACAAGCGATAGCGAAACTCGTTGCCGATTTTTCCATGACCGAGATAAACGTGAACACCATCGTGTATATGGAATGAGACGTTTAAATGTAAACGCTCGAATATTTTCGGTATTACTTCAGAATATCCAAAAACATCAATTTTTTGTACAAGTTCGTGAAGAAATATTCAGATGTTCCCATTTATATATATATCTCGTTCTAAACAGGATTACCCGTGAAACGTGATCGGTTAAAATTATTCCGTTGTTAATGGGCTGCTCGAAAACATTTGTATCGGATATAACGTGATTCCAAAAAGAACTTTCAGGTGATTATAGTAAATTTTGTGTCGACTCTCCTTCACCTTCACTCTTTAGTAGATAAACCTATAATTTTTTTGTACACCTATCTTTTAGCGGACAAGTGTCTTGAGAAATATCTTGTTTTGTGTCGGTGCAAATGTCGTGAAAAGAGTTAAACAGTCAATTTATTTGCCATACTTGTCTGGGTGCAGCTGATAGACACAATTTAGAATATCGTTTAAATTCCGGTAAAAAAGAGAACAGAATAATCAAACTGGTCACGTTTTATGGTTCACCCTGTATATTCGCGATAAGGACTATTACTTAATTGACACTTCAGAAATTTGTCGTCTTATCGGCATTTCTTTATCCTACCTATCCCAAACGTAGTAATCTCTGTCCTGCAACAGCGGCACCGTTCCTTGCGGATTCATCTAAAACGTCGTACGTCGAGTGATTAATGAGATAACCGTACGAAGTCTATGATAATGATCGATGATATTCCGGTTCGTTCGTTCCCGAGCTTCCTCGAATACTTGCTCTTACTCGCCTTTAAGTAAGACGCCGATCTATTCTCGCCCGTAATCAAGTTCACTTCTTTCTTGTACAAGGGTAGCCCGAGTATATGAGCCGTCATTAGGACCGATCTAACGGGTGGTGATAATTCGGTCATGTACAGGGTCGGGACGGACTTGTTGACGAACGTTTTCAGACTCATAGCACAATTATAGGTAGAACGAGGGATCGGTAAACGCGACTTATCTCGAATAATTCATCTTACGATATCGCCCGTCGACGTTATGTCGTTCGATTCGTCTGAACTTGTGCACCGATCGTCTAAACGCGATGCAAATTCCGCATATATATATATATATATATATCTATATATGTATATATACATTCGATGGATCGATAAGATACTTTTTTCGGTTCTCGCTAAACGACGTTCTCCAAACTTTAAAATAACATGACAACTTTTATTCGATTACCGGCTGCGCTCGGCAGTCGTTTAGAAACTCGTTAAAAACAGTAACGATTCGTGCATAACGAATCGTCCTCGCTATCCTAAACTTCGTCGTTATTCTTTACGGAATCAAACGAGATAGCGTAACTTAAGATGTAATTAAATTTAAAAAAAAAACAAAATGGTAGGTCTTCGATCGAAGAACGGATTCGTCTCAGGAGCTTTCGACCTTCTGATGGAATGTATCAACGAGTTCCTTATTTCCTGGTTCGTTGTACTTCTCATAGCCGGGCAATTGTTCCTCGCATCGTTTCACCCAAGCATGCACGTTCGGATATTTCTCCAGTTGGAGAACGGTCTATAAAAATTTACGGAAAATTCTCGGTATAAGTTCGAAACTCCAAGCGACAGGACTCGCCGGCGCGCTGGTGATATAATAAAAACTTACGGTCAGACTGGAGATCGTGGTGACGCTGCAGATATCAGCGAGCGTGTAAGAATCCCCGACCAACCACTGTTTACCTTCCAAAAGCTTGTCGAAAATTTCAATGGCATTCTCGAGCTGCTCTATTTTCTCTTTTGGAACTGTCTTTTCCATGCCGAGTAATATGGGTCTCTGTGATGATCGAAGATAATGTTCCGATCAGAAATTCGGTCGTACGTGGTATCAGCGATTTTTTGAAGAAAACAAAAATAAACAAATGTTGTACTCACGCAAATATTTCTAAGATTAGTAAAGAGAACTGCAGCGTTGTAGATCAGACGTTGATTTATCGTTGCTCTCAGCTGAAGGTCTTTGGGATAAAGGTTATCGTCTGAGGCGTATTTATCCACCAAGTAAGTGACGATAGCATTACTATCAAATGTAATAATAATAATAAATATATATGTATTTGTTAATCAAAAGAAATATTGTATAAAATTTTTATAATTATAATATGTATCCGCTTTAGACGATAAAGAAGAGTTGTAATAATAATACGATAAAAAACTGTTGTAAATATTGTAAAGCCTTCGTAAAAGAATGATTAATAAATACTTTACTATACTATAAAGTATCCTTTTTAAATAAAACTAAACACTTACCTATCCCATAACACGAAATCATTGTCTTGTATAGTCGGGATAGTATGCTGTGGATTTATCTGTGTATAAAAAACCAACCGATTGAATTAACACTGATTCTTGAAAAAAATCAAGCAGTATCTTAACGATAAAAAATTTTTACTCACGACTAGTCAAAGCAACGATACGATATCTCTATTGATTAATTATTTTTATTCTTCTCGCGCATATGCTCGATAACTTTGATCAAATAAACGTGACGTTGACACAATATCGATCGTTTACCGTGAAATATTATTTCAGTAAGACTTACCTTAACAAAATCCTCTTTGAGTTGGTCCTGACTGAAGAGATTTATTTCACGCACATCAAAATCAATGCCGAGAGCTTCTCCTACCATAAGCACCGCACGGCACGGTGGACTAACCAGTTGGCTGTACAATATGATCTTCGACATTTTTCTTCCTGCAAATAAATAATTATGTAAATAGCAGAATGTGATAAGTAAATTAATTTAAAATAATTAAACGAATCGAAGAAAGGCCACCGTTGTAATTCTATTAAGGTATTACTCACGAGATTTCGCTCGACGAAGACAACGAGGAGAAGAAGAAGAAGAAGAAGAAGAAGAAGAAGAAGGCGAATAAGTCGAAGTAGAAGAGGAAGAATAATAAGGAGAAAGTTTGCTCAAACTACGGCGCGGCCGGTTTGTTACTGATAGCTTGACAAATGGTACCGGCAGTTTTATCGTCGAGTACAGTTAGCAAAGCCGGTCTTATTTCTTCTTTTTTTATATATATACGTACGTACCTACCACCGACACTATCTCACCAGCCTATGGGAATTGATCGGTAACAGACGTATCATCAGGGCCGTAATTAGTAACAACACCGATCCCCCTTTCTTATGTTTCTAACATTTTTTGTTTCTATTTTGAGCCTATTCGATCGATCTATCGATCTTTCCACTCACGCTGTAACTATTACATCGAATTTCTTTCCCGCGCCAAGCTTTTCCGTGAATAAAATAAAAAAAGATCTATGTCTACGAATAGATATCGATAGCCAAGGTTCGAACAGTACGGTAATTGCATTCGTAACGAGAGAGGGAGGGAGAGAGAGAAAGAGAGAAATCATTTTTATGCTAGAACAACGCGTCACGGTGCGTATTCAGTTTCGCGGTCGGAGGTTTCCTATTTTTGAAAAATAATCTATAGTGCCACGGCCAGAGGTTTTTTACCATGAATCGATGTGCTCTCGTAGCGCGAACAGCTACAAACTTTCGCGGAATATTTATTGTAAAATAACGGTAGCGTTGTAGAACAAGGGGGTGTGAGAGGGAGAGAAAGAGTAATATTGACGAACGGCTGGTTCGAACTAACAACATTCGTGCTTTCGGTCGTCCGTTCGTTCATTGTTCGATGTTGTCAGGATAGAATTACTATTTTATTGGATTTTAATGGCTCGTATCGTTTCGCTCCGCGTATCGCGCACGTAGGTAAGAAGAAAGCTCAGGAAATATAATTATCGTTAAAAGTACGGCATTACTCTTCCGCGTGCTCGTATATTTACGGAGAGATCGTTCGTTAAAATTTACGTCTCGCGAGCCCTATGACGGCGTCCTCGTTTTCCCTTCTCGCGAATACTTTGCAGCTTCCGCGCCATTTATACGCAATTCCATCCGAATCGACGATGGTATCATTCCTCTTTCTCGGCCACTTCTTTCGTCTTCCAGTAGAAATTTCAATCGAATTAAGAGACTCCGAGTGTTCTCCTTCCGTCTAAACGTCTCTCACATTATCCGCCTACGTTCCTTCATTCGCATCTTTTAAATAACACGAAAATAAGATATGAAATATAATAAAAGTCTTTTTTGCATAAACATCTCATTTGCATTTCATTTCGCCTCTAAAAAAAAAAGCACACGAGATCGAGTATCTTTTCGAGATAAAACTTTCCATTTAGTTCATCGTTAAAAATAAAAATAAACAAAAAAGAAACATCGACGGAAGAATCTAAAATCAAAATTCCATTTGAAGAATCGGCTTTCGACATATCACGGAAAAAGTTATCCGCCGTTCTCGCATTTTGCTTTTGAAAATGTATCGTTCAATGGCCATCCTCTTTTGCAGCGAGCGACCGGGCTAAACGCGTACACCTGTTGCGTCCGTTCTAGATACAGCACTGGATTACATGGCTCTTAATCGTACGTAATGTCATGGGCGTTGTCCGTCCCATGACCGTGGCTCCACGACGATGTGCCGAAGCAGCTTCCACGATCGAAGCTATCTCATTGTTGCAAAATATTTAGAATGTATTTATATTTACATGAATACATATAGACACACACACGCACGCACGTTATACTCAAATATGCGGTGGTATATATTCCATGTACAGCGTGCACCACTGACGTCACACGCCCTGTACATTTAATCTCGATAATCCGATCTGACGGATAACGCAATTCTAAAACCCGATAGCACCTGTCTATCGGATATGTATGTACGTGTATCAACATCGCGTATGGATATTTATGAACGTATTTCTCATAATCGCTCGCTATATTTAGAATCTCGTAAAGTGGAGAAAGCAAAAGATGTAAAAAAAAACGAAAGAATTCGATTTAAGTAACTACTGTCATCTTCCCATCGGTTTTCGGTACGTCTCGATGAGGTAAAACATTATAAATCAAAGAAGCGGTTATATTTATTTAAAAAATATCTACCTTATTATACGTCTCGTAGTTCACACCGTTGTCGATCTTATTAACGCGAGGGTTGACCAATCGTATGACCGTGATCTTAACCAGCAGCGATTCGTTGGATCTCCGTCGACTATGGGATCTGCTCGGAATCATCTCTCATCTTCGTGACGCGCGTAATTTGAAACATAGGCAAAATGAAAATTAGAAGGAAGATACAAATGAATGCTGTGAAGATACCATTTTTCTTTTGAATCACGGAAATACGACTGGCAAATTTTTCATCCTGTTTGATCTTATCTATAATTAAAACTTGTAAAATTTACGGAGTCGGAAAACCTTACCACGAAAAATGTTGGATAGTGCCTGGAAAGGATGGAGGTAGGATGAAGTCAGTCAGCCATTTTGTTAGGAGCAATTAGAGCCGCTATCTAGACCGCAATTACGGACACATTTTATCCGGTTTCTCAAAATGCCTTTTTATGCTACGATGGACCTCGTAAAATATAAGAGAGTCTTGAATACGGAATCGGTAAATGGTTGGAAAAAGGAAAAACATGGCGACCATCTAGATAGTCCTAATTCTTAAATCTACGAATGTGCCGTTGATTTGTTTAGACAGGTTGTATAACGTAAGACTACTGACGGTGGGAGTGGTAAGACGTCTAATTACTGACTCCTAAGTTTCGTATGTCGGTAAGATGCGCTTCGTCAAAAAACTGTGTACAGCGCCATCTCGCCGCATCTTATTGAACTATGTCGTTCAGGGGTGACATCTAGAAAGAATCTTACGAACTAAAACGTACAGTCGATAACTCGAAATGTAAAAATTGTTAAAAATATTAATAACAATATAAATGTAACGATACATTTTTATTATTGTTTAAAATTATGTAATAATCTATGGAATAAAACGATCATATTTCTAATTATTTGTTCATTCTCCTCGTATTATGCAAATGCATATATTAAAATAATAATAACTGCTGCAAAACGGAAGTCGCGATAAAAAAAGTCCGTGTATTTTGTCGACATTTATAAAATGTATGTTCTTTTGATTTCGAAGTCTTAATTATACTCTTATCTGTTCGCAAAGTCACGTGTAAGGAATCAATATTATTTTGCAATATTTGAAGATACCGCGAACGCGTTTTAATGATATAAAATATTAAAGTATTTTTCTTCGTCTCCTATAGTAGAGCGTCGTCGCTTATAAGAAGGATAACCGCATGTTCTTAGTCGTTCGCTCTTTAGTCGCGCGCCAACCATCTGTTCGACGACTTGTATCGCGTGTTAGTATCGTGAAAACTATAAAGAAGCAACTTAGAAAGATTTTCCGCGTTTTTCTATTTTTTCCAAAATCACGGCAATACAAGCGTGATATAAAATTCAATCGCATGCTACCCTTTCGACAATAAATTAAAATACTGACGGTACGCGTTGTAATTATCAAAACATATGCATTACAAATGCACTATAAATAAGAATAATTAATTTATAGAATCGAAACAAGTGTGAAAAAGGCAATGGCCTGCCCTTTATCAGAAGCGATCACGTAAGTAGAATTATTTAAAGAAAAACAAAATATGATTGTTTTTCTAAACTTTTATCCCATTGCATCACTTTTTATATAAAATATCCTTTTGCTATTTCTTTATCACATACAACTATATGCGCACAAATATGTATCTCCTATGTATTATTTATTAAAGTTTGAAATAGTATTAGATTTTCTCCTTGACTCGTGCCACGAGCAGATAACGAGAATAAAAAATCGAAAGAAACGGAGTAAAACCGCTCTATCTCTAGTTATTTAAAAGATAAGTCTCTAAATTTCGTCTTGTTTACGTGAAAAGATCGGACGGCGAGAAAGCAAAGATTATTTCTACGATATTCACGGTTCTCTGGTTAGCTTACGTCGCAGTTGACGTATCTTCTTTGCCTTTCTTTCTTATTACCGAGGAAAATAAAATTTATTTTCTTAGAGACGATCAAAGCCAAGAGGGAACTCAGCTAACGGAAGGTCCTGGTTTACTCTACGGAGAATATCTTCGTTTAGACAAGATCTTATCCGCGCAAAGGCTCCTCAGTGCCGAGTACAACGAAACGGTACACGACGAGCATCTTTTTATCATTACTCATCAAGGTATTTAAAAAAAAAATCATCCCTTTGATATCAACCCGTACGACTGTAATCTATAACTCTTTTTCCTGTTTTCTTTTTAACGCAGCTTACGAATTATGGTTCAAACAAATTATCTACGAGCTGGACTCGGTCAGGTCTCTCTTCAGCTCCGATTCGAGCGTCTACGACACTGCCAATCGCTCTACAACAATCCAGAATGGAGTATCTCATATCTTGAACGAGTCTCGGACCCTGGAAATACTTAAGCGACTCAATCGTATCGTTCTCATATTAAAAGTACGTTCCAAGTCGCTAACTTAAAAAAAAAACGAAAGAAAGAGCATCTTAAGCGGCAAAGAAATACATGAGTGCATACTCTCTAAAAATGACAAAGAAGTAAAAAAAGGTAAACGACCCTGAGAATAGCGAACGGATTAGATCTTCAGCCACAACGATAGTGTTCCATTACCGCGAGCCTTCTAATCTAATTTTCTTGACGCGCGCTCATCGGGTTATTCAAACGCCTCTGGCAATTAATATCAGCGGTAATCTTTCGGTACTCGTCGACCTCGTTGAACACCACATCCTCGGAAGAGGTTGACAAAATGGGACGAAATGAAATTGATATATATCCAAGCTACCTATTCAAGTCGGACGAACCTTTTTTCCCTCATTCGTTGTCTTCCCTGCTCGCGTTAAGCGTAGACCCTCAAGCGCAGACAGCATTGTACGGACCACTGAAATAATACACGAACTCTAAGTAAAATAATACCCATAGATGATACGCGACACCTCGCGTATAGCCATAGTCGGTAAAGAAGTTGAGTAATAATCTTATTGCCGTTCATTCCGTACCGCAAAATACGCATGCGGTTTCCTCTGCGCCTTTCTAGCCCACAAAAATACCGTTCAGGTATTCGAGAGAGAAGGTAAAAGAACTCGATGTGTCCGTTTCTCTCGGAAAATTTCCCACAGCGCTCCCAACACGATTTCCTGAAAATAAATAACAAAGTCGAGTTTATTAAAAGTGAAACAAGCAAGACGAGCTTTTTACTATACGCATGTATATGTATGTACCAGCTTGAAAGAAACCTATGAAGTCGAGGCTGACGTTTATTCACGATCATCCTCATAATCGCAAGAAATTGACGAGGAAACGATTTGTCGCCTTTAAGGTAGTTCACTGTCGCTGCAAATTCGCGGTGAAGAGTATCAATAAGTGTCTACTCGCTGAAAGCACCCATAAAAATGCTCGGATTTAGTTGCCGCGCTAATCAATAAGCAATGTTTATGCACACTCGTGAAGGCAAGAACATCACCCACGAAAGACCGGCAAGATAACGACGGATAGATAATATATCACGAAAATCTCATCTCTTTTTTTACTTTTCTTTTTGCAGCTTCTCGTGGACCAAGTGACGATTTTGGAGACTATGACACCCTTGGATTTTATGGCCTTCCGTGATTATCTCTGCCCAGCATCCGGCTTCCAATCTCTGCAATTTCGATTATTAGAAAATAAACTTGGCGTGAAACAAGAGCACAGAGTAAGGTATAATCAAAGTTACATGCGTGTCTTCGGGAGAGATCCAAATGCTATCGAGGCAATCAAACGTTCGGAAGAAGAGCCGAGCCTTAGCTGTTTGGTCCAGAGGTGGTTGGCCAGGACACCTGGTCTGGAGACCTACGACTTCGACTTTTGGGGAAAATATAAAAGAGCCGTGGAGAGAATGCTCTTCGAACAAGAACAAGCTGCACAGGTATTCATTTCTAAAAGTGATCATCAAACTAAAGCTTATCAAGGAATATCATTTTGATTATAGAAACAATCGAAGGAACAAATGAAAACTTATCTCTTGAGTAACGTTCAATCGCGACAAGCTGTTTTCGAAACCATCTTCAACGAGTCTCTTCACAACGCGTTCGTTTCAAGAGGAGAGCGAAGATTTTCTCACGCTGCTTTGCAAGGCGCCGTGATGATCACGTTGTATAGGGATGAGCCCAGATTCAGTCAACCTCATCAAATTCTGACAGCATTGATGGACATTGATTCTCTGATCACTAAATGGAGGTGTAAGATAGTCTATGTCGATGAATTTTTAATTAAATCATTTTTCTTCTTTACGTGAATGATTAACAAACGTATGATTTTAGATAACCATGTGATTATGGTTCAGAGGATGATAGGTTCGCAACAACTTGGAACTGGTGGATCATCTGGTTATCAATATTTAAAATCGACATTGAGGTAACTAGTCTACTCAACGGTTCTTCTTTGCTAATGGAAATTGTATAAAATTTCATAATTCCATGTGTTCTTTATCGGTACAGTGACAGATACAAGGTATTCCTAGATCTATTCAACTTATCTACGTTCTTAATACCTCGGCATTTAATTCCACCGTTAACTAAGCAAATGAAAACGAGACTGTCGATCGCTTGGAATGGCTGGAGTACGGACAACAACCAAAATAATTCAGAAAACACCATAGAAAACTCGTAAGCTTGTAATAATTTATACGATGAAGCAATACTGAATTTATATTAGATTCTTAAGTATACATTGAGTATATAAGGGCTTTATTATAAATGGAAATACCTTGTAACATACAATAAACCTGTAAAAAGTATTCATTCTGCTCTTCATTCGTTCTAAACAATATTTTGATCCTACTGTAAAATTATCGCCACTATTACGAAATTTAAATAATCTTAATCTTACCATACAATAAGGTAT
>JAIFRP010000026.1:9749188-9809817 GCA_032403825.1 Odynerus spinipes
CCCTATTTTGTTCTTTACAGTCAATCACAGATTAGTCTAAGTCAAATCATCGTTGTGTTTTCTTTGTTCGCTAAATGATGTCCACCGCTGAAACTTGATTGGCAATTCCTGATAAAAAAAAAATAATAATAATAATAATTTATATTCCTCTAACGAACGTTAATGATCTATAAATATATTAATTATCGCTAAAATTCATCTCACCGCAGAGATTGTTGCCAATAGCGATATATATGTAACCTTTATCGCCGAAGGTAGGACCCCACGAATTCTTGATAATATAATGAGGTATCGTGTCAGACTTATCGTAACCTACTATTTGTACAGCATGATTCAGGCTGGTAAAGGCACCATCGCAATGATATTGTATTATACCGCCCAAATAATTTTGCCAGGACAACGCGTTCACCGCAGCAGCTACAGGACCATGAGTAGCCAATGTAGCCAGAAGTTCGTCTTCTACGTCTACAAAACTAATATGATTCGTTAGCGAAATAACGCACTGTGAGCCTTACTTAAGTACATCCAATCCGCTAGGCGTAAGCGGCTATAAACGCTTAGAATTTCAGCATTATACAAACACGTTAAACGACTACTTATATAACGAAACCTTTTGCAAGTGTGCTATAATTATACGCCATGTACATCATGAAGCTTGACGATTGTATAACTATTGCACGAGTGCAATCAGAAGTCCTTGAATTTACGCATACGCTTTGAGGAATATTTCTTAATAAAAAGTACAATATCTCGTGTAAAAGAAAAGTGTCCAAAATGTTGGTACCTGTCGCAGGTGAAATCCGTAATCCTGACGCCTGGTGTCTTCGCGACTGTCCTGAAACGATAAATAATTATAGAACGATTGTAACTTCCATCAATGTTAATTTCTAATAATAATCGAATGTACAAATGTTACCCCTTCAACTTGCACGCGTCGGTCTTCCGTGTTAAAGGATAACTCTTCTCAGGTAATATAGCCGATTTCGTTGCTTTTAACCACGCGAGTAGACTGCATATATCTCCACCCTCGCATCCGAGATTACTGTTTTTTGCACAATCGATCATCTGCACGTATTATGCGAATCATTAAGAATTAGACGTTACATAAGGGGCCGATCGTATTCGCACGGTGGGAAACGCATTTATATACTTATTGTTAGTGGATCGATCACTGCAAGTGTCCGCAACATGCAAAACAAAATATTATCGTGGGGAAGTTATTATCAATGCTCAAAGGAGGTCAATGACTTACCTCTTGTACGCTTAGTAAATGCAGACTGCCGTTTTTTATAGCGTACATCGATTCGACTACTTCGACGGTGCTAAAGGCCCAACAAGCACCGCACGATCCTTGACTCTTTACAGGAGATATTATCCCTTTCTCGCGCCAATCTACTTTCGGTAATACACCGGCCGCTCTTTTCTCCAAGTGATTCATTTCTTTCCTCTTACGATGCTCGCAGTGATAACTCGCACCCACGTGCTTTCTCCCTGATCGATAAGAAGAATAAAAAAGGCATTTTTGTATTACGAATTATTCAAAAATATTCCCGCGTTATAACGGCCGAATCTTACCCCTCTCCGGTAGATCAGGACGAAGGGCACGCTGCACAAATTCGTCTTCTGACATGTCCGAAAATTGTGTGAGTCCATAGTATGCACTTTCCTGTGTCGATCGGAGACCGTTCATTTTTTCGATGTGTCGTAAAGATCTCTGAAAAGATAATAATATCAGTCCTACGTTCGAAAAATAAAACGTATCCGTTAAATTCGAACGAAAAACAAGTGATTGGCGATAGGCACGGTTAAAAAATGGCGGGAGGGGAGACGAGCGAGCGCGGGAAATTACGAAAACGAAATTCAAATCAAACGAAGAAATCGCGGGAATATGAATCGACTATGACAATGAAGGATTAACGAAGTATAAAAATGACGACGTAACGAGATTGATCAATCTTATCTCTTACCTGAAATCGTTCGAATCTTTCACTGTATTCGGTCGGATCACCCCTGTACGATTTATTGTATCGCGCGACATAACTCTCGAAGAGCTTAATATCTTCACTGCTATGGTCAGGGCCAACGCGAATCGGTATGGCTAGAAAGCAAAGACTTACTACCAATATTGTCACTGCCACTGTTTTCCATTCCATGTCGGAGACGACGCAACATAATACTTGAATCCCGTCGTAGAAAACTGAAGATCGAGAGAGAGAGAGAGAGAGAGAGAGAGACGCAAGAGCATGAAGCGAATCCTAACTACATGACTCAATACGAAGTATATGTGCCCACTTCGATAACGCTTTCAGGGCCAATCACATCTTACGTTCGTTGATTAAATATCTCACGAACGTAAGATGTATTGTACCATTTCTTTCTGAAACAAAAATAAATAACAATGAATTAGTATATAGCTCATAACTTTGTTAACTGAACAGTATTATTTGACTGAAAAATTTCAAGATACTAACATGACGACCGACACCATTTTGATCTAACCTGCTAAATCAAATGTAATACGTATTTCGATTTTATTCTCTACGATCAAATATTTATGATACCGCTCCTTAAAAAATGTGTACATTTTAATAATAAATCATCGAATAAATAAATATAATGTTAAATTGTTTAATATTATTAATATTGTTATTTTTTCTTTGATTATTATATACCGTTTTAGAGGTAAGATATTTGTTAAACAGTGATAGAACTTGAATTTTCTTTAACAACGTTTCATTTGATCATAAAATACTTTGTAAAATGATTAAATTTATAATTACTGAGTTGCGGAGATACTGTAGTAATCTTTTGTATGCAGATACTGATTTGACTAGCGAGTAGAACAGCTATAGCATTTCCGCTTCCAGTCGAGCCTTTTGGATTCTCGCCTTCTGTTGTGGCATCAACGTTAAATATGGGGACTCGTTCTATCTCAAAGAAAAAGAAGGTTGGTTATTTATCGTGATCAATGATATACGTTATCCGAAAATATAGTGTTTGCCATAATCGTAGATGCAGTTAAAAAAACATTTCGTCCTAATGTAAAAGAATAAAATACGGTAACAAGGCGGATGACATGGATGCTTTTAACTGTCGTACCGCTTACGCTTTGTGAAGCTACACATGGTTTCTGCATATACAATTTTCATGTTGATTCTAAGAAAAAGAAAACATCCTCGATATTTTGTTGATATCAAAAATAAATTACTCCGGCTAACTGTATTTAACCTTCCATTACAAGGTTATGTTTATCTGTGTAAACGCGAACTTTTTTGGTTAACTTTGTACTAGCATAGATATTGTCAGAAATTGTAAACAGATTGTTAACAAATACCCTGTTATCTTTACAGTTCGTAGGAGATGGAGTCTTCAAGGCTGAGCTCAATGAGTTCTTGACTCGTGAGCTTGCTGAAGATGGATATTCCGGTGTTGAGGTTCGTGTAACACCAACCCGCACAGAAATCATCCTCTTGGCCACACACACACAGAGTGTTCTGGGAGAAAAAGGGCGTAGAATCAGAGAATTAACTTCTGTGGTACAAAAACGTTTTAATTTTAAAGAACCACAAAATGTTGAATTATATGCCGAAAAAGTAGCACAACGTGGACTGTGCGCTATTGCACAAGCTGAGTCTCTTCGATACAAATTGATCGGTGGACTTGCTGTCCGAAGGTTCGTATCTAAATAATCACTTATAATTTATATATTACTTAATCTTAATTTGTATTAATAAGTCATTGACCTTTATTGAACAGAGCATGCTATGGTGTACTTCGTTTTATCATGGAGTCAGGAGCAAGAGGATGCGAAGTTGTTGTCAGTGGTAAATTACGTGGTCAAAGAGCCAAGTCGATGAAATTTGTTGACGGTTTAATGATTCATTCTGGAGAGCCAACAAACAACTATGTAAATACTGCTACCCGTCATGTACTTCTTCGGCAAGGTATGTTTTCAATTAATGCTAATACTAAATATGAAAATTATTTATTTATATTGGATGTTGAAAACTACTTTTTCTTGTTTTTCTTATTTTAGGTGTATTAGGTATAAAAGTAAAGATTATGCTACCGTGGGATCCTAATGGTAAACTTGGTCCAAAAGATCCCCTTCCTGATTACGTTTCGATCGCCGAACCGAAGGAGGAAGTACGTCCTTTACAACCATCTTCTGAAATAAAAACATCAAAAGACATACCTCAACCAGCGCCACTTGTGTAATTAACACTGCAACCAAAATAAAAATTGTATAAAACAAGAATTACTTTGTACTTTACATATTTTTTTAACCCAACATTATTTGAAATTTATTATAAAAACATTAATATTCACATTTTATCACCTTAAAATAAACTATACTGTTCTACAAGATATGACTAATGTAAATATAACAAAGATGTTTAGTGGGAAACGAGAGCTTGCTTAATTTTGAAATTATTAGAATATTACATGTCTTCTACACGTTTTTTAGATCTTATAATGTAAAAAATAAATTGGACAATAAAGAGGATTGTATGTAGAACATTTACTCCCACGACCATGTATTTAACCAATAAGAAATAATTAACAAAAATATACAAAAAAATGTTTTTGAAGAAAAATAATACTTATGAAGATAAAATAAAATAAAAAGAACTGTAGTTCACTTATTTTAAATATTTATAACAATTACATTAACACCACATGTAGAAACACCATTGTGTTGTCACGGTATCTGGTAATTATCCATAAAATCACTGATATTATGACAGGCATTATAAAATACACAAGTTCATACTTGTATGATTAAGACTAATAAATAATACATAATTCTTAAATACTAAATTATTATGCATGTGAGGTTAAATTTTGTTCGAATGGTACAATGTATGAAATTCTGTAAAAGATGCATCTTTTTTCACTTATATCACTAATAACCATGTCTAGTTGCACCTCTTACATTTTTCATATATTTTGATTCCATAAATCTTTAAATTTTTTAATATGCACATTTATCAGAGATTTTGATATCTGCACTCACTGTCACACTATACATAATTTTATAAAACTGGTTGAATGGACCCTATAATCCAGAAATAATTCCCTCAAACCATTCAGAAAGGGAATCAAATTTAGATATTACTGGCGTACTGGTGCCATTTGTTGAGTTAAAGAAAGAAGACCCTCTATCATCCTTCGCAATATGTCTGGCACTGCAGGTTTTTTAGACACAGTAGATAAAGTACTCCTGATTTCATAGAACACATTACGTGTGGATGGATTTCTTTGTGATGCAAGACGTAATTTCAAAAATTGGTAATAAATGATTGGTGTCAATAAACCAACACGACCCCTGCAGATAGAGAATTCAATTTTAATAATTAGTTCATTTATGGTTATTATTTATTTATATTACTAATTACTTACGTAAAAACAAGAAAAACTGTGAATGGTAAAATAATAATTTCAGAAAGTGCACAGAAACGCAAGATCTTGTGTGACTGAAATTCAACCAAGGATATCATGAATCGTATCCCCCACCAACTGTTCTGTCCTAAACACTTGAAAAAGACAAAACACTATGTAAAATCTTACACTCATAATGACTTCAGGGTATAAGTCTTAGATAATTATATGTGTACGTATGACTAGGCAATTTTATACTTACATCAAGTAAGGTGAGTGAGAAACTGGAAAACTGCAACAATGCAAATAAAAAGATAGGTACGAGTACAACTAATAATAGGCTTAAGAAAAATATATCTTATTCCAAACAATAGAAGAGAGCAAGCAACATGTCATATTGTTTTCTATTAAATCATCGAATAAATATTAAAAGGATACGTGTTACTGGAGGAACATAAAGAAATATTATAGAATAGAGTAAATAATGGCAGGAATCTTCAAGAAGTAACATTTCCAAAAATTGTCTACTAAATTGTACACGTGGTACTCTTTGGTGAAGACGTAATGCACTGGTCGCTGCATTGCTCATTAAAGCTTTGTAGTATACATTATAAGAATTTCTAAAAAAATGGAAAATTAATCAAATAGTATTATCATTGACAAAAAAATGAATTGGATCCAAAGAATAAGAACTCACCCGAATATTGGAATAATATAACTTATCGTAAACATCATAGTCAGAAATCTTGTAAACCATAGTCCAGCTTTAATTTTATTGTCTATTACATATTGTTTTAAAGCTGACCATCCTCTTTCGACCTGTGCTGAGGAATCTCTTGAACCAGCATTGTCTGCCATTCTATATGTCAGCAGAATAAAAGGATATATTATGCGAACACAAAAAATAAAGTATAAACATTTACACTGTTGTTATTATGACATTGAAAAATATTCGATAAACAGATTTCTTTATATGTAAATTAAGAAAGTAAATACGTTAAACGAGCTCTTAATGTGCTAAGAGAAATCGTTTATTTTTTACAAGTGTCATTGGGTATACGTGTTGCTTCGAAAATTAATGACTATGCCAATTAACGTTTTAAATGAAATCAACGCACAAAAATTGAATGTATAAAAATCTTTGAGGGATTTCTTTTAAAAAACTTACTTTCGTCTGTATCCTGTATAACGAGATGCTGAATTTTGTTATAATCTGACGATTTACGCTTCCGTAATCTATCGCACGTTTCTAGTATTCCACGTATCTACGTGTAATCCGATCAGAAACGGTATAACCACACTGAATGTCGTTTTTAAAGTACACTCTTTTCTTAATAGATGGCGTATCAACGATCTCGATAGTTCTTTACCAACGCAGTATTTACGTTTTCAAAATTTGGAATATCTGAATTGTAAATAATAAAATGTATACAAAATGTTTTTAAATTGCTCTATAATTATTCGGCTGATCAATAAATTATTCTATAATTACTAAAAATATCATTTTTATATCAAATAAGTAACGTAGTTATTTAACCAATAAAAAGTGCGGGACACAAGCCAATAAATGACGTAATTCGCTTAAAAAGTGGACTAAAACAGAATTAATTTAGATTTTTTAAATGTTTTAAAGGTCTTACTCTTCGTTGCTTACTGCTCAAAACCGTATATGCTAGGTTATGACACATATTAGACACAAATCAAACATAGACGTTAATTACTAATTTCGATAGTTTGACGTAGTATTACGACAGTACAATCATTTTATAACAAGTTTATTGTAAATTAGCATATTATTATGGTGACATTTAAACAATTATAAATATTTATTCTCTACTTATACTACCAGAACAACAAGAACTTAGCAATCCGTAATCATAGACGTGTAGAGTACGTGTGTAATACTTCATTAGCATAACATTATTTAACCTGGTTATGGCTTAAGACCGCGCACGCGAGTCATAGCCAATAGATAGAAGAAGAAGAAGAAGCATAACATTAATGTAATTGCAATGTAATGAAGACTGAATGATTTTACATTTACGACTTCTTTACAAATTTGTACACGTCACGGTGATGATAAAAACGTATAGCTTTCTCGTAAATACATACAAAAAATGACCTAGTATCTGATGATTTCATATGTAAATACAGATTTACATGTAGGATTCATATATGGACATTTTTTTATCTATTTATGCTGCATCCAATTACATTTATCAGTACCTCACAACTCTCTTTAGCTTTAGAAATATTGAATAAATATCTCACTATGACAAGTTTTAAAAATATTACGTTATTCCGTCCGTGGTTTCAAATACTTAAAAGATAAAGCTTGGTTTTAAGGAATACACGATAAAATGCAAGGTTATTTTAAACGCAACAAGCTACGAAATATATATGGCTATTGTACATGTATACACAAGTTCCTGTAGTTAAACGCAACTTACGGTGCATTCTTCGAAGCAACATACGTGAACACTGTATAACGCAAAAACAAGAATGAAATGGTTATGCAATATTTTTTCCTAATATCCCACATACACACACTGATCCATGGAATTAGTTTTTCTAGCAGGTATATACATAATAAAATGTTAAAGATTATATGAACTTGAATGGATACATGGACAAACAGGTCAAACGTTGCGATCGATACGGCTTTGCTATCGCTCTATGGAATGAAACTTTCGAATTATGTCTGTTCCAAGTTAAATTGGGGTCAACATTCATATACTTGTATATAGATCTTTTTTGTAAATCAGAAGATAATCTAGATATCTTATCTGCCACATAAGTTTTGAAATAAATGAAGGAGGAAATCCTGTTTGTAAACTAATATCAGGAAGAACCGTTGACGCTTATAGTTCGTGAATGAGCAGGCGTAATAATAGAAGAACTCCTCCCATCTCACAGACACTTCGGACATTTAACGGTGATACGCTGGCACGCATTCTTCGTTCCGTGAAGTAACTCCGTTGCTTTTCTGCTTTCACCGTCATTTCATTTGTAACTAGTACTGAGTGAAGATCATATCCTACAAAAGAAGAGTATTTATAATATGCTGTACATATTTGGTCCCGTGTTCGCGTTTCTTCTTAGTTGGGTATATTATATTAAACCCCGAATAGACATGTCCCTTTTAATATCTAAAATCTATACTTACTTAGTATATTCGGTCATAGCATGTCGAGAGACAATCGCTGACATAGTGAATGCCAAGTACAATAAAATAGGTAAGCTAATTTTCATTTCGCTGTATAAAATATTCATTTCGTTACCTTATCTTGAAAGACAAGTAACACGTTCAAATTGCGCTCGCGAACTTGTACCGCGCGCATAATGGTGGTTTTTGAAATTTCAACGATCGCACTTAGATTCGTGTTCACATTTTGATTAATAAATGCGAAATATTATCGTTTTCAATTTTTGTAAATTGATAATATCAGTTTGGTGTATATACTACAGTGATCATGATTTTTATATTTGTATTATATATAATTTTGTAAAAATATATTTAGCTTTACCACATATGTCCAACAAGATTGCTATTGTGACGGGTGGTTCCAGAGGAATTGGTGCTTCAGTTACAAAAATGTTACTGCAGTGTGACATGGAGGTAATAATTGGTAAGTATTATAACATACCTTCTCTTTGTAGATACGATAACAAAAGATAATTACAGCTTGTCGAACACCTTCTGCTGGAGAGAAATTAATTTGCCAAATTAGAGAATCTGGTATCACTACGGGAAAAGCAAAAGTTTATCAACTTGACAATGCTTCTCTGGAATCTGTACATGAATTTGCTAAGAAGATTAAACAGGATTATAATAAAATACACGTTTTGATAAACAATGGTAATGACATAAAGTATGAACTATTGGAACTATTGGCATATATATAATATATAAAATTTAATATATAATCGATGTACTTTTTAGCTGGTATAATGTTTGTTCCCTACGAAGAAACAAAGGAAGGTTTCGAACATCATTGGGGTGTAAATTATTTATCACACTTTTTATTGACAGCATTATTATTACCTCTTTTGAAGGCTGCTGGTGATTCAGATAACTATAGCAGAGTTGTTAATGTTTCATCATGCGCGCATCGTGCAGGTGTTATAAAGTTTGATGACATAAATTCTAAGTAAGAAACATTTAAATTTATTAGTCTAATAATTAAGGACTTTCAATAGATTTTTTTTTTAATAACACATTTACATCTACTAGGAATCGCTTTAATACATATGCAGCATATGGACAAAGTAAATTAGCTCAAGTAATATCAACAAGGATATTACAAACTTTATTTCAAGAAAACCAATTAAAAATTCAAATATATTCGATACACCCAGGAATTGTTGCAACGGAGCTATTTCAACATACTCATCTAAATGTACTAAGACCGATGTTAAATTATTTGTTAAAGGTAAGCTCGACCAAAGTATGTCAATACTTAATACTTTAATATTATTGTAAGCATTGATTAGTAAATAATTCAATTATAATAATTTCAGACTCCTGAACAAGGAGCTACACCAATAGTATATGCAGCCGTAAGTGAAGAAGTTAAAGAACGTGGTGGCATATATATTAGTAATTGCAAAGAAGAATCTGTACTTTCTCTGGCCTATGACAAATCTATTCAAGAACAATTGCTTCGATTATCTCTTGACCAAGTACAGTTAAATGACTTTTTCCAATATTTAAAATAGAAACTAACACTTTTCACCGATATGTCTTATTAAAATCATCAAAAAACAAGTTAGACTAATACTAAAATAAATTTTAGTATTAATTAATAATATAATACTCTTGACCTCATTTTTACTTAAAATTACTCTTTAGTTATTAATCATACAATTAAATTAATAATTTATCGTAAAGTAATCATAAAACTATAATAATGTTAATAATCGTGTTATAACATGCTTACCATAAAAAATGTAAAAAAAGTGTCAAATTTCATGCACTTTTTATACTTTTATATAAATACTGTAACCAAGGCGCCGTCCAATTATATTCACGATCATTCCAATTACATTATTAAACTTTATATAAATTATTAACACTTTATCAATCCAATAACAGTAATACTTCAAACGTTACAGTTATATTAGCATGACCGCGCGAAAAGTACTGTTGTATATTCATATCTTTTTATGATAAAAGGAAAACAGGTCACGTGAGCGTGCTAGACGGTAGCTCGTATGTTCTGATTGGTTCTTTCTATTCACGTGATAACCAATATAAAATTCAACCAATAGCAATACCAGAAAGAATAACAAGCGGCAAAAACGATTTATTCAAATTTGAGCTAAAGGACTTTCAGTTAACATTGCCTACTATAATTCATTATGTTCGGTATTATGATTTATTTAAAATGAAGCTTTTCATTTTATGAAGCTATTAATAAAAGATATTTAACATATTCTTTTTACATAATATTGATTAATATATTTATAACAAACAATAGTGCAAATGTTGATTAACAAGTATAATTAAGAAGTTTTTATATATAATATATTTTTAATTCAGGCCTAAGTATTAAAATATGAAAAGAACCTAGATTATAGATACATATAAAAAAACATTGTTCTGATCACAGACAGGATACAATTTAATGGTATGTTTTACAATGTTTCTTGATTTAGATTTTGTAAATACAAACTTTGCAATCACTATGTAAGTGAGAGTTATATACATACATGACTTGTAAAGTGTGTGATATTGAGTAATGTGATCAAACATATGGTAAATGTCATATGGTACATAGTAGGCATAGTAATTATAATATTGCATTTATTAAGAGAAGAAGATTTCTTCTAAGCTAACAATTCTATTATAATATGAATTTTGTTAAAAAATTGATGAGTTATAGAATATCTATGTTTGATGACACATTTACTAAAAATTGATATATCTGTTATAATTATTGTGATCACAATATAGTGTGTCTAATATTATGTATAAATAAAAATGTCTATTTCATCTATTTGTTACATTGTCCATATGAAATAAAGTTAATGCAGAATAAAAATCACCTATTTAATGAGATTTCTGGGAGTCAAGACAAATTGATATGTATTTATTAGTATTTACTCAAATATGCACTTATCCCATGCATTATAAAAGTTTATAGTATATTATTACAGTGATAAAATTATTTTGTTTCCAAACTTAATAAAATTCTTAGATGTGATGTATTTGCATAGCATCAATATACTAACTTTATGTTAGAGAATAAACTGAGAAGAATAAATTTTCCATTATTTTCAATATCTTCCAATGATATTAGATATAAATTATTAATATAAAAAGCGACCTAGTGATATATCATTTTATTATTTAGTAGTATTCTATAGAAAAATGTAGCTCTTATTTTTCATTAGTTTTCATGTAACTGATGTAAATATATATATTATTTAATTTATACAAATAATATAACAAAGGAATTAACAGGAGAAGATAAATAAATTACAATTAATATAATAATGAAGTGAAGTTTATAAAAATTTGAGTAGTCTTATGTTCCTTATATCTAAACTGTAAAAAAAGCAAATCTTGAGACTAGAGCAATGTGCTTAAAGAATTATGTAGTTTTGATAGCAGTATTAATATAAAATTATGTTCATCAAATACTTTATAAATAATTTTTTAATGCAACATTGAACAGTATATGAACCAATAATCAACTATGGTGTAGAAAACATGATTAAAATATTGAATAAATTTAACAAAACTCTGATTACACGAATATTAGTAATAAAACAATAAAGAACATATGTTCTTTATATTTATAACAATGTCTAAAAGACAAGTATATCTCAATTATATTGTTGACATTTGGTGAGCACTCTATGAAACATTTAAATATTTAAATGTTCAAGTTAATTTTATAAAATTAACATAGTAAGCACACATTTGTATTGCACATTGGGCGTAAATCTAAAAAATGATAAGCATTTTGTTATAGGGTATAAACGTTACCCTCCCTATACAAAGTCATCAAAACTTATACATAACTATTTGTACTTCAGAAGCAACCAAAATACTATAAAAATGATGACAGATCGATCAGACAAGGAGTATTCTTATAAAAGTTCAAGTAATCTGATAATCTGTCAGTGAAAAAGATACTAAATATAATATCATAAGAATCAACTTGCTCTAATAATTAAAATATTATATAGTGTTTTTGCTATCTGCTAACATATAATATCAAGAATGTGCGAATAGGTAATATTGTCTGAGCTGTGAAACATCGACTAGTATTGCATTTAATATATGTGCTCTATGAAAAACGTATAACCTTATTCTATTATATAAATACCCAATAACTGACAGTTTTGCATTCGTACAAATGACATAATATGATTGCCAAAAGTATTTAAGAAAAACGACTGCAACCACAACTATTAGTATCACCAATTGCTGTAGTCTTTCCATTTATAGAGGTTGCATTTGTTTCGTATCTAGGTAATTCCTTGCTACGTGCTTGCTAGAATTAAATAATAAATTTAGTAATGAATCAAAAATATATATATAAAAAAAAAGACAATACTTACATCCATAAGTTCTGCAGCGATCTCCATAAATAACCGTTCTACATTTTCTGCTTCTTTCGCCGATGTTTCTAAAAAGTACATTCCATGTCTTTGTGCAAAATCTTCCCCTACGTGTGTTGGTATTTCTCTATCTTCCCGATCTATTTTATTACCTATTAGAAAGTTTGATAAAACAAACCAAATTATTCAAAATAAATGTTGATATGTCAACATATCCAAATGTCTGCAATATATTTTTATATTTACCTACTAATATCCTTAAAACTTTGTTATTTGCATACTCTTCAATTTCTCTTAACCAATCAGGCAAACAATCAAAAGTAGGTTGGCATGAAATATCATATACTAAAATCAATGCATGAGCAGACCTATAATAACTTTGAGTTATCGAACGAAACCTTTCTTGTCCAGCTGTATCCCAAATTTGTAACTATAATGAAAAACAAAGTATTTCATGTAAAATACAATATGTAATTGTGAGATATTATATATGCAAATGCATACCTTGACTTTTTCATTTTCAACTTCCACAGTTTTGATCATAAAGTCTACACCAATTGTTGCACCCTGGCCTGGAGGAAACAAACCCTGAAAAATAAACACACCTTTCTATAAAATGAATTTTTCACCTATTAATCTCAGGGCTTAAAGATACTAAAAAATAATTCCATGAGAATGGTTACAATCGACATATTTTTACAATTAAAGTGTTAATAAAATGTTTAGAATATTCTTTAAAAAAAATTAGCGACGAGTGAAACATATGATACGTGACGTACAAGTGTATCGTTTAAAACTAGGAAGTGAAATCATTTCTTAACTAGCTCGGATGATGTCACGCGAGGTACGTAATGAAAAAAGCAGCGAAAAGGAGTTCAGATAACCGAAAAATACCTGGGTAAATCTTCGTACGAGGCAAGTTTTTCCAACGCCGGCATTGCCCACTAGGACAACTTTGAAAAGAAATTTGTAGTCCTCCATCACATTTGCACCGTGGTTTATCCCGAAACGGCTTTACAAAAGCGAGTCTACCGATGCATTTGCAAACACGACACACGCACTTTCTACACTTTCTGATTACCTTGACGGTTACCTTCGAGTTACAACATACTTTGAGAGAGAATTTCGCAATATCCACCCTTCCGAAACCACCAGTGAAAATGCATCACGACATTCGTACACGTACAATTAGTTTATATTTTTATACTTCACTGCAGCGTTCTAATCATGTGCAATCCGAAGAAATGAACGAATAACACTGGCCTTAAAACAGATCTCCAACACTCGGCCATTCTGTCAAAACGATTGTTTTATCTATAGTTGCCACTACGAGAATCTCAATGAGCGCTTCCTATAATTGTATACACACACTTGCGCAAGTACGATATATGTATGTGTAGATGCTATACAGAAAGAATAGAAACGTTTTTGATTAATGAAAACATATTTGTAATGATTGAATAAATAGAATTCAAAATGGCAAATAAATTATAAACCTGACTGTCGTATGTACATACATAAATACTTTGTCGTAGACAATCGTTACTCTTTTGACACGTGCAAATGAATTAAAGTTATTTTCAAAGTTGGTTGCATTGTAACCAATAAAAAAGATATGTTCGTTTCTTAACGTATTATATTAAAACAATTATCTAAAAAAGAAAACAGAATTCGAAGAAAGTGCCAATAATAAGTAAATCTATGTTATTAATTAATTTCGAATAATTGATCATTTATATTTATATTTCTTTCATCATCAATATAAGACCACGCTTTCATGAAAACATATTCGTCACTAGCGACACGCACGGCGAAAAGTCTAACAAGTGTCGGAGTAGAGTAGACTGATTATTTGAACTTTGAAACGAAGAAGGTTATTGGTTGTTAGTCCAAACAGAACCTACGCACGACTGATCTCCACCAATCAGGGAGGCCGTTATTATTTTATAATACCGTTAGAAGATACAAAGGTATGGTAGCCATTTTACGTGGATGTCTCGTCCTGCGTAAGCAGTAGTGTGCGCGTAATTTTCGCGAAGAGTCAAAATAATTTATCTCGTGATGCTTCTATATCTGAAAATGTGTTAATAAGGTAATTGTTAATTAATGCTATTTAATGCCTGAATCGACAGTTTCTATGGAATGTGAAAAATCGTTGTTTTCATTGTCATTAAAATTCGCTGCACGGGCGTTAAAGAAATCCAGATGCGTGGTAGTTCCTCTTACACGCCTGATATTTCTCTCGCGTTCTAGAACATGTAATAGTGTTGTTATGAAAATTCTGAATGGATATAGTGTGCATAAATCTATAGATTTAAAAAATCGATAAACGTACCGATGGAACTCGTTGACTTCCAAGGAGTTCCAGATATTACATAAATAGAGATACTATTGTGCTAATTTCTTTTATTCAAAGTTGATAGCATAAGGTCATCGCCTTTTTAATAGAATAAATGTTCCAAAGAAAATAGTTTAATTTTGTTGTTACTTCGGTACAGTGAAAGTGAAAATTTTTTGATATTCATCGTTGAACCAATTGCATCGTACGCTTATATTTGAGTAGATTGAAATTATTATTGTTGTAACAGTAATTGTACATCAGAATTTATAAATCATTTCAAGTACATTTGTTTACTGTATAAACAGACATTCACATACTTATAGCTTTCATAAAGTATACTAATAAATTATATTGCATTTTTAACACTATTGTTTGTAAATAAACTTTTCTACGTCACTGTTATTTCTGCATTGTGTTTTTATGAAAGTTTTTATTGCATGCTAAACTTTGTTTTAGCTGTTATTATGCCAAGTCATAACTAGTTTATAGCCTTGTGTATGTGTCATATTTTTCTATTATAAATTTTTTGTTGTACTATAGTGCGGTCACTGTGATCACTCGGACAAGGAACTATTGCATTTATTTATTGGCAACTTATCAAGATGACATCGGCAAAGTCTAAAGAAATAGCCGATGAGTATATCTCATCGTTGTCTGATCTTACAATCAATAGCAAGCCGCTTATCAATATGCTTACCATGCTGGCAGAGGATAATGTGGAACATGCACCTGCAATCGTCCAAGCTGTTGAAAATCATCTACAAAAGGTTGTTTATATTTTGTAGTTATTATAAGAAAAAAATCGTTTTAAAGTTTGATACTGTACATGTAATAGAAATTATTTTCTATTTGATACTCTTAGGTATCAAGTGTCACTATATATCCATTTGTCATAGTTTATGCATATTATAATATTATAAAAAATATAATAATGTTTCATTTTTATATATCAGTACACTGAAAAGTTTTAAAATTTGTCTAAGTTAGCAATTGTTATTTGTATCTTTTACATATTTATGTAAAACATTTTAATTACAAAATAATATAATTACCAGTATGCTTAATCATTAATCTACTTTCATATTTAGAGCTTTGTGCCCTTTCAGAAATGACTAATTAATTTATGCATAATCTCTTTAGCTGGTTAAGCTATAGCTTTTTCCTTCCTTGTTCATTCTGTTTTGAGAACAAGTGGATATATTGTGTTCACTGAATATTATAATTAATTTGGTTAATTTTTAAGTATCACAGTCTATTAATATTCATATATACATTACAATTGATAGATTAATACATTTTGGTACATTAATAATATAATATTTTACAACTTTTGAACATTACAAGATCATGATCTTTTCCACTATATAGAAGTGAACAGTCTGTACTTTATGCTGTGATAATTTTTTTTGTTTAAATGATATTTTCCAAGAGGTGTCTGTAAATGCGATAATGTTACATGTATTTAACAAGATATGAGTTAATGCTTATTTAAATAAACGACAGAATAGTAATTAAGAAAAGAAATTATATGAACAGTCAGGTACTGTATTAAAATTGAAGAACATACTGTTTTTGTTATATTGAGTATTATGAATATACAATACTGACATGGAAATAAAATACTGTTTTATATTATTGACCTCTATGATGCAATCATTTCATTGCGAATATTTTATGTCTCATCTCTTATTATAGAGTACATCTTAATTATGATCGTAGATTGTTTTCAAAATTTATCACATGACAATGAAATATAATATTTTTAATATACATAGGTATGCATATTTCATTTAGATTTCAAAAAATAATTAATAAACATACGTTTATGTCTACTTGTATATTTAGTATCTACAGAAATTCATAGTTTTTAAGTTGACCTTTCATCAACCGAGTAAAAACTTCTATATCTCTGGAGCCTTATTCAGCATTGATTATTGCACTAATTTATAAGATGTTTAAAGGTGTTCATTAACTTTATGATCATATAACATCAATATTTACGAAATAGTTTCAATATAGAAAATAGTAGGATGGTGTGTTATTATGTTTCAATAGGTGAGGAGTGATATCAAGCTACCCGTACTTTATCTCATCGACTCTATTGTGAAGAATGTTAATGGAACTTATCTAAACCTCTTTACCCAAAATATTGTGAATACATTTTGTGGAGTGTTTGAAAAGGTAATGTTTTTATATTTTATTTCTATTATATTTCATAAAAAAAGTGGTTATGGATACTGTGACTTGAGATGGAAAATACAGGAAGTTACGATGTATTTCCACAGTAACAAACTGTTGCAGTCAGCTTCATAGAAGTTCCTCAAGTGCTGCATATTTTATGATGCTATAAGATAATGGTTTCATCAATGTGGTATCATTGAACTCACAGTTCCATATCAAAGTTCTAGAGTGAACTCTGCACAAGAGTTTAACTTCTCCTTTACTCTAGAGCAACATTGTATAATAATTGTGTTGTTTGAAATTTTGTTAAAATCATTTTATACAATGTATTGTCTTTTTCTATAAAAAAATATTTGCTTTTACGGTAGAAAGATTATTTTGGCTAATACTTTTCTAAATGCATAGGTGGATGAAAATACTAGAGCCAGTATGTGGAAGTTGCGACAAACGTGGAATGATGTATTTCCAGCAAAGAAGTTATTCTCACTAGATGTACGAGTACAAAGTATTGATCCTGCTTGGCCAATCACTGCCTCCCCTACAAGTATTTCTTCAGGATCCATTCATGTCAACCCTCGTTTTTTGTCAATGGTAAAGTTATTAAATATTTAGAATTAAGACCGGTACAAATATTATTGACCATTAAAATCAACAATTACTTTAAATTATGCATTACTTTTAGCCTCAACAAACAGCAACATCAATTGTACAACCCATTGTACCACCAGTGAAGTTGCCACCAGGTGATCCAGTATCTACTACAGAAGCTGTGATGCGGGAACAGCTGTTAAAG
The DNA here is from genome assembly GCA_032403825.1 of Odynerus spinipes. NCBI lineage: Eukaryota > Metazoa > Arthropoda > Insecta > Hymenoptera > Vespidae > Odynerus > Odynerus spinipes. The sequence continues at coordinate 9,767,458 of JAIFRP010000026.1, forward strand.
AAACAAAGGGAATTGCTAGAATTACAAAAGAAAAAAATTGAATTAGAATTGCTTCAAGCCAAAGCTAGTTTAGAACAACAGCAGAGACAACTTGACAAACAAGCTGGAAGCTTAAAACCAGATGTAGTATGTTGATTGCAAATAAAATTTCATACCTACGTTAATTTACAGAGCTAAGCAATATTAATATTTATTTAATTTTCATAGGTTGTGCCATCAACAAATGTTACTCCAAGTACAGAAAGTACTACACAGGCAAAGCCTACAACACCTGCTGTGCCGAATCCACCGCCAAAACAAGTCACAAAACAGGTAATTTAAGATGATACTTCAAAATAATTTTTTTGATACAAATGTTTATCATATTTTTATGCATGTTATTTATTATTATATTTTCGCCCACTTTGCAGTTTCCAGCAGCAGCAGCATCTCTCTTGAAAAATGCAGGCACAAATAATGGTCCACGAATTGCACCAGCGAGTAGTATAGCAGTAGCGTCTGCTAGACCAATGTCACGAGATCCTCGATTGAAGACTGCACCCGTTCAGGAGGTGACAACCGCGGATCCGCGACAGCGACAGGGTACGACCGGCCAAAAGGAGATCCGGGGTGAAGGCCAAACGCAGTTAGCGCCAAATATAAACACTGTACTTTCAGACCAATTAAAACAGCAATTACTTTCGAAACAGGCTGTGACTAGCACTATCAACAAGCCTCCGACAAATCTTGCCGGCTCCGATACACAAACGATAAACGCTAGTAATAACAATAATGCTAATACGAACCTCAACAATAATAATAAAAGTTTCAGTGGTAACGCAAATAAAGATGCTGTCTCGCATCGAACAAGTCAAAAGAAAGACCCTCGATCGTCTAGTAATAGTAGCAGTAACCTAAACAGTAATTGCTCCAAAAGTGCCCAAAGTCTGTCGGTCAATAGTAGCGGTTCTTCGAATTTATCAGCAAGTAATAGGGGAAGTGGAGGAAGTGACACCAAGACAAAAGATGTGAAGGGTTTAAGTTCGCGAAGCTCTTCATCGTCTACAGTTGACAAATCTTCCACTTCCTCTAAATCCTCAAGTAGAAAGATAGGTAACAAGTCGCGATCTAAACAACCTCAATCGTCCCCGAGTAAGGTGCCGAAAGTCGACAGGGATTCCAGCCCAGTTAGGTCTAAATCACGTGAAAAAGACAGTGGAGACAGTTCACCATCCTCGCGTACCTCTCCTCAATCCTCTTTCCAAACCTCTAAGAATCGAAAGAAGATAAAATCGAGAAAGCGCAGCCCAAGTTCCCCGTATAGAATACCCCGGCGTAATGATACAAAATCCAATTCAAGCTTAAGCAGTTCAGGTGGTGTTACCGAGGAGGAACAATCCGGTTCATTAATCGTATCTCCTCCTCATCCACCTGCGTTTAAAGAAATCAGACCAAATGCTAGACAAAGAAACTATGTACGTCGAAATAAGGATGATAGTCTTAGTCCGGAACGTTCACCCATTAACACTGGGAACGTTCAAGTTACCACAGAACCAACATTGGAGTCTGCCAGTAAAGATGAAGACCTCAGAGCTACGTTACCCCTTCCTGGCTCTAATACCACCATAGCTGAAAAGAGTGAGTCTGTATACTGTGTTAGATTTTATATATTGCTAAATCATAAGTTTTGGCCATCTATTTTTTTTTTTTATATACATAATTAACTTTTAGTATTCGATCGTTATCTTAGCGATTGAATTTTTCATGTGCATTTAAGGTATTTGTGAATTTGTTGACAATGTAAATTAATATATATATATACATATACATATTATTTTATTAGGCAAGTTTTCTTAGCGTGAAGTTAAATTTTGTACTAATCACAGTTTCAATGTAATCATGTGTAATAGTTTGAGATTGATGCAAGTGATTTGAAGTTTATAAATGATATTATCACTTATTATATTATTTGCAATTTTTTACAGAAGAAGATCTAGATCTTCGTGTGTTGCCACCAGTTAATACAAATAAAAGACAGAGTTCTGAGCACATGGAATCAACTGTAATCAAAAAGACAAAAGCAGAAAAGTTTGATGCGTAAGTAGTGTTAAATTAAATAAAAAGAAAATATTTAACAATCTAATTTTCAATTAATTTTTTTTTATCATGATCAACAGATTATTTGGAAATGAAGATGTTGATTTGCGGACGTTAACGCATCCTAAGGCTGGTCGACCACCAACACCACCACCACCAGTAATTTCTGGTGAAGATGGCAAGGATAGTTGGGCTAAACTGAAAACTCCTTCAAAGAATGATAGAGAGAAACAAGTGAATAACAATGACGATAAACGCGATAGAGATCGTAATAGAGACAGATTAGGTCGTCTTAGACTTTACAATAAGTTACCAGATGATCCTAAAGAAAGACGAAGAACATTATCCAACGACGATCAAGACACTCGACCGGGTCGAAGAGGACGTGAGAATGACAAGCCTGAACGAAATGAGGATAGGAATATTGAGATAATAATGAAACAAGCTGCAGAGCAATTAAATCAGGGATCGATCACAAAAACACAATATAATACATTAATACAAGAGGTCTTACACATGAGCGAGGATCGAAAATTGAGAGCAGCACAGCGTAAAGAAAAGGAGGCAGGTTCTATTGTATGGGAAAAAGGAGTATCGCTAGATATTAACGGTCCAGTTGACCGTACGCCTACTTTTAGCCCATCGAATGAGAAAGACGTCATAAGAAATAAGGATCATTCTATTCCTAGAAATCCAAATGGTCCACGATGGCAAAATCAGCCATGGCAACAGCCAGGTCCATGGGCACATCCACCAGGCCCTCCTTATGGTGGTCCTCAGGGACACTTTAATACAGATTTCAGACCTGTAGGTCCTTGGCAAAATCCAAGACATTTTGGTCCAATGAGGCCAGATTATCAATATCATGGTGGTTATAATCACAACATTGGTCCAAATCCTAGGCTAGGTCCTGGTATGATGGGTCCAATGGGTCCTAACGGTCCAATTATGTCTAATCTCTTATCAAATGGACCAATCGGTCCAATAGGTATGCCAAATCCTCCCTTGTCCTTGTCAGGCATGAATGGACCTGGAATGATGATGAACAATGGACCAATTCCAAGTCTTATGTCGAGTTCGAACATGCCAGCTTTGAGTACTGGAAGAAATGTATCACCAAATGCTGCTGCAACAAAATATGATCTTGAAGATGGAGATCAAAACTACAATGCGGCACTACCGAAGAATCAAGGAACGCATAGTCGTGAATTGCCTCCACCAGACCCACAATTATTGGATGAAATTGCACGAGATACCATGAAATCCATAAATATTGATAATATACCAAGAGAAATTAGATACTATGGTCAAACTGGTGTTGTCTTCATGAATTGGGATGATCCAAGAGAAATTGGATTCCAGGACGGTGTCAGACGAATTCTAATAGATGATAAGGATACTATAACATGTGCATTCAATGATCAATATAAAGAATTCATTTATGATGGAGAAGTTCACAGGTAAGGACTCATAAAGGATATGAACGTTAATCTCGCGTATATATGTTATTGGAAGAGTACAATAATAACTCATATTTTTAGAATAAAACTGGGTGCTCCTACGAGAGAACTGTATGTCGATGATCGTTGGTACGAATGCTACTTCGGTGGTATGCCAGTAACTATAGAGCTTGGTGGTAAAAAAGTAAATGTAAAACTGGAAGGTCCTCCACCACAAGTGAAGATTGGTACTGTAAAGAGAACAGATTTAGTAGTTGCTAAAATTAATCTCATAATCAATGCTAGAAATATGGTTCCTGTCTTTTTGGATGCAAAACCACAAATGTAAGTATTTTCAAAATAATAACAGACAAGATCTATTAAAACGATTTTCCTCATAATACATTTTTTTATAGATTTGAAATTGAAGGGAAGCCTCATACATTAGAATTCATAGATGCTTTACAAACGGTACTTCTAAACGGTCGACCGTTTAAAGTTGAATTTGGAGGATTACCTAAACCCATCATTGTAAGAGATAAGAAACATTTTATAAGATTTTCGGTATTACCACGAGGTGTGCGTGCTGGCTATGTTAAGATAGCAGGAATGAGAGGTGAAGAACCTATTGAATCACCACCAAGTCCACCTTTAATGAATCAAAAACCAAAAGTTGATTCGACACCTGCTCCTGCTCAACTTCCACCTATAGAACACGAATCTACATCTCAAGATGGCTCTGACCTTAGATCTACACCTAAACCAGGTAAGTATTACTCCTTCTGTCTGAAGCTATGTTCTGTTTCGTGTCTTAAAGTGAAAGTTATTGTTGTTGAACGAGTTGCAAATGTTTTTAATATCCCCTTCTTCTTGTACTGATAATTTGATCTATTACAGATTTGCAATTAGACATTCTGTCATCTGTATTACCATCAGCAATGGCACCGTCATCCGGCTTGTCTTATCAAGCAGAACCGGTCGAAAATCCGCCTACATCGACCCCAGCTTTAACATTACCATTAAATATGAACGAACTATTCCAACGTTTAGTCGAAACTGGTATCGTACCGAATCTTACGGAACAGAAGAAGCAAGAGGAGGAAGAAAAGAAAGAACCAGAAATTATACCAGTTTCATTTGATAAACCAGAAACGCTTAAAGTGTATGAATTAGTGTCATTTAAATTATTTTTTTATCGATATATATGTAAGAAGCATATAAATACATTTTTTACTATATATTTATTTATAGGAAACAACCGGCTATAGCAGCTGCTTTGTACAGTGGAATGCAATGTAGTTCCTGTGGTGCAAGGTTTGCACCTGAATTGGCAACACGATATAGTCATCATTTAGATTGGCATTTTAGGCAAAATAGGCGCGAACGAGATTCTGCAAGGAAAGCACATTCACGACCGTGGTATTACGACGTCAGCGATTGGATACAGTTTGAAGAGATTGAAGATCTTGAAGATAGAGGTAAATATTTGCATTAAATATATTTTTACTTAATTGAGACATGGCCTGAACATTGATTTGATGTATTATTTAACTTTTAGCTCAAAGTTGGTTTGAAACAGAAAAACAAACAGCTGAAACGGAAGGTATCGCAACTGAAGATACTCCTCAAGAAACACAGCAACCAAGTGTTCCTACTGGTTCTGATGAAGATTCTAGATGTCAAGTGTGTCATGATGCTTTTGAACAATTTTACAATGAGGAAAAGGAAGAATGGCATTTAAGGCCAGCAATTAGTTATGAAGGGAAAAACTTCCATCCGCTATGTCTTGAAGATTATAAGGTACGTTGTTTTATCTTCCATTTCTATTATTTTATACATTATAATTTTCAGTTTCACGTGTCTGAAGACAATGGTTATATTGATGTAATTTTATTAATAAATTTTCTGTTTGTTGCATTCGTACGAAAATAGGAAAAGAGTCTTGTGGTATGTGCTTCTTGATTAATATTCATATGTTGCACTTCCTCAAGTGTTTAAATATTCGTAGAGCTAGAAAAAATAATTTGTATGCCTGAACATACAATAGTACAGAGCATATTTTCCTTTCTTTTATGTTCCTACACTTCGTGTTCACATTGCGCACACATGAAGCGCGAAACACATTTTTTTCAGAAAATGCACTGTCAAAAATATAGATGAAAGTATAGGACAGTATATATACGTAAAACGTTTGTTTACTATGTTGTTCTAACAAACGTTGTATCTAACTTCTTTGCTTTCGTCTATCTTATTAGCGTTATTCTTTTTTTAACTAATGTTAAAATTTATTGAACTTTTACTTATTTTGTAATTTTGAGTTAAGCCTGTAAATATGTCAGATTTTTTTTTTTTACCAAGACATGAAATTTAGTAATAGAATAACAACAATAAAATTGTAATTATTATGTATGACATATTGACATACGTAATAGATACAGGTACCTTTTCAGATCGAAGGTAAAGCATCACTCGTTATTACAGGATACTGTATATTAAAACTTATATACATAAGCATCGTATATAAATTTTTTTTTATTTGGACTTTCCTAAGTAACTACTTGCTAAGTAACTACTACTTCATAACTCATATAATCAACCATTTTTCTTCTTTCATAACTTTAGAGAGCTTTGGAAAAAACTGCTTTGGCACTTGAAGAAACGATCGGCGAAATGGAAGATGAAAAGAAAAGTGGTATAGAAGAATCTGCCGCTGAGGAAGAATCGAAACTCGAAGATTCAAACGTAGAAAGTACTATCGGTGAATCAGAGGCTGTTGAAACAGAAGACACATTATTAACAGGAGTAGACAGAACTTCTGAAGTTGAAGATGCAGAAGATTCACTAACTTTAGGAAATATAGAAAGTCAGCAAGAAGAGAAAACGGAAGACGAGAAAGTCGAAAATATGGACGATGAAAAATTAAATGTGGAGGAGTCAGAGAAAACAGATACATATTTACCAACGGACGAAGATAAATCTCAAGGTGATGTAATGGATAATTCATTCGAAAATATAAAAATTAAGGAAGAACCTATAGACGAAATTGAAGAACAGGTAGAAGAGCAATTTGACTTTGCTAATGTAGAAATTAAAGAAGAACCTACAGAACCTGAACCAGGTATGTATTTAATGAAATCATTGAAAGGATTCCCAATTGATTACGATCTTAAAACTAAATACCCTAGCAAAATCATTAGTTTTATTGATACAATTTTTTTGTCATTATTCTAACAAGTATTTAAGTATTTAATGAGATTATTCTGTTAGATCCAGAAGAAAGCATAGTCAGTGAGCCAGCAACAGTAGATACGACGTATGCTGCTGTGAAAAGTTCCATCGATGGAAATGTTGAATTAGAGTCTGCACCAGCAACATTGCCAGCAGCCCCTTCTCGAATTAAAATTAATATTACGAAACCCTTGACTACTAGCAAAGAGCCCGAGGAACCAAAGGAGAAACCGATCGTTGAAACTCCAGTCGAAGAGCATCCAGAGCCTTTAGTGCCTGCTTCTATTAAACCTGCTTTACAGGGTAGAAAACTGTCTACCTTACCTCCTGTAGAAAAAGGGCAAGAACTATCTGGACTCTGTTCTATAATGTAAATAGTACTTGTAAAATATTTTACGCGAATATGTGGACACTAGCGGTTTGTGTGAAGTATGTGTTCGCGAAGGACTTTGATTTATTCATAGCACCTTTAAATATTAAGTTCGTATATTGTATATCACCTTTTGTGCGGCTCGTACGACATGATGTGGAACGTTATCAGAGCATTTTCGTATCGTGCGTACATCGATAGCCATTTCTTTAAATTACTATTTATATTACTTTTTTTTCAGGTATTAAAATTTTAGGTCATGATTATTATATGTGTATCGGTACACGATAATATTTCATTTATTAATATCGACTACGAAATAAAACATCACGTCGTAAGAGTTAAGTATATTTTGTAATGCGTGGAAGCGTGAATGTGTGTATGTATATTCGGCGTTTTACGTAGTGTGCGTGAGAGCGACGATGGATGTGTATGATGTAATTGAAATGATTGAAATGATTGAAATGAAGTAATAAGGTGATGTAGCATTCCTAATAGTATTGAGTGCAATCACGATTCGTGACACGGAAAGAAAGATGAGTTGTGTCACGAAGATTTATGATGGTCTGCACAAGACTTATTGAGAATTTCGTACTGTTTGTACTTTGTAAACTATACAAATTCTGCATAGGTTAATTTATAAAATTACTGTTTCTTTGAGAGGTGCTTTGTGGAATCATACACAAAAATCAATGCACCTAACAGGATTATTTATAAAAAAAAATCGAATTTGCCCGAATCAATTGTTAAAAATGTACAAATTGTGTGATATGTGATTGTCTGTTGTATTGTACATACTCTCAACAATGATATGATCACGATGAGATTAGGTAAGACACAAAAATTACTATTAGAGTCATTATTTTGTTGTATAAAAGAAGACTTGTTGATCATTCGGGTTTTGACTTCCTTTCGTTACTTATTATCCTATAGTAACCTTTCTATAATATCCTTTATGATAATAATAACAGTTGCAACGTAATTGATTAGTTATTTGGATTTTTAGCCATATCTAGGAGTACTTGAAGAAATAAAAAAAAAGAATGCTAAAAAATTAGTCTAACTTAGTTGAAAATCTATCTAAATATTCAATAAAGGATTTTTTAAAAATGAAAATGGGTTTTTAAATCTTAATACATTTTTCAGCTTGAACCTTTACTCTGCAGACGATCTGTTTCAGAATAATGAATTGTGAAGACCAAAATGAATTAAGATTTTGTATAAATTAATTGATGGAAAATAATAATATAAAATCAGCATTTTTGTAATGCATTGAGATACTTTTACCAGTTTTGTCGTGTTAACAGTTTCTGCATCTAGAATTACTTCTCACTGATGTGAAAAGTAGTTGCATCATATGAGAAGTAAATCAACAACAGACCTGTAATTTTTATTCATAAATTGCAATTATGTGGCCATCTGGGAAAAGGAATTGTATCCTTAATATTTGGTATTCCCAGGACACATTGCAAAAATCTTTCAAAACCCATCCCAAAACCACCTGTAGGTACATTGCCATATTTACGTAATTCTAAATACCATGATAAATTATGAGTAGAAGGTAATTTTAACTTCAATTTTTCATAGTCATCTTCACGAATGCTTCCTCCTACTAATTCTCCAACAATTGGGACTAGGAGATCCAGTCCTGCAACCTTTGAATCAAACTTATAAACTTGAAAACAAATGTGTCTATAATTTTACAATAATTACATGTTACTTACTATTTTAATTATACTTTCTTACCTTAGAGGAATCATGGGAGCACTCTTTCATATAAAAAGGTTTATCTTCTTTTGGCCAGTTTATAACAAAAACAGGAATGTTGTTGTTGTGCTTTACTAAAAAAAGTTCATGTTCTTTGGATAATGCATTTCCATATTTCATAGGATGCTGTAATTCAATTACATGATTATTTAGGATATCTACTGCTTCGTCATATGTCATACATCCAAATTTGTGATTTAACCACTCTGGTTCTGAGGCACCAATATAATGAAAATCAGTCAGATTATGCTCAATCATATCCTTAGTAACATTTTTCACTAAAAGTTCAACTTCTTCCGCTATTTCTTCAATATTTGATACAAATGCCTTTTCTGCTTCTATCATATAAAATTCTGATAAATGTAATCTTGATTTTGAATTTTCTGCTCTAAATGTAGGTCCAAAAGTATATACCTTTGAGAGAGACCTGAAAATATCTTAATGTATAGATTTCTTAAGTTTCATCACAATAAATAGTAATATGTCACTTATTATTTTGATTACCTTGCAACAACTTCTAAATGCAATTGCCCAGACACAGTTAAAAATGCTTTAGAATTAAAATAAACTTCATCTAATGACATACCATCTCTTTTCATAGTTTCCAGAACTTCTTTGGAATCAGGTTTTATAGTAAAAACTTCTCCTGCACCTTCACAATCGTTTGAAGTTATGACTGGTGTATGAATATTTATAAAATTTCTATTTCTAAAGTGATTATTAATTGCTGTAGTAGCTAAATCACGCAACCTTAATAAACTACTAAATTCCTGTGCTCGTGGTCTTAAATGTAAACATTGTCTCATGTATTCTGCATCATAAGGTTTTTTAGGTTGTAATGGATACCCTTCAGTAACATCGCATGTACCAAGAACGTGCGCCTCAGTTGCTCGCAATTCCAATCTACCGTTAGGGGCTAAAGCCAATACTCCTTCTGCATTAATACTACTTCCATAAGTTAAATTAGCTGGCTTAGCAGATTTAGGTATAACAACCTGAAGCATTTCATTGGTTGATCCATCAGAAATATCAATGAAAATGTTTTGCTTCATTTTCCTAATAGCATAAACCCATCCCTAAATAAAAAATGCTACATTTGTCATCTATTAAGTGTTTCTCACTTGTAGATAATAAAATGTGAAAAATAGTTTGAGGAAAAATTGATATTATGTAACGTAATCGACTACACAAAGTTTGTAAATTTACAACTCTATTATGAAAGAGAGGAATCAATGGCATATAACAGTGAGAAGCTAACCTGTACTTTTGTACTTTTTTCCACGGGTTTCTCCAAAGTTATATCTAAAATTCTTGAAACATTATGTATATCGTGCTTAAGAATATACTTCCGTGTACAAAATAATTTCTTTACATATCTAGGAAACATATTATAAGAAAAATATTCCGTGAATCGGAATCACAGTAAAAATCAAGTCTCTCGTTTACACATACGGAAGTACAAGATGGAGTCTTATGACAATTTGGTAACGAACGAATATTTTAACAGCGGATACCAGATGGAGCTATAGAATACTGGACATCTTTGCTTTCTGTGCAGAATTTATGTTATTTTTTAAAACTATTAGCACCTTATGCGTTAAATAATTAAAGCAAGTATATTTACATATTTACTTATTGCTTGGAATTTTCCAAATAATGAAGCAAAAAAAAAGGAAACTTCGTAAGCTTAGCTACAGTATATAATACGAAGTAATGTGAATACCATATTCAAAAATAATAAATTTCCAAACTTTATATTTCCTTGAATTTAATTTTAACCATTCTCCTTCCATTTGGTGTTATTCATACGTATATGTGTAAGTAAGATGATTCATTTATACAAAGTTGCTGAAAAAGAACATACTAAAGTATAGTAAACTACAGCATTAAAAATGACGATCCCAAAACACTTTTAATAAAATGAATCACGGTACGAAAGTATTCTGAACTTAAATCTAATAATAAAACATAATCATTTCGTCAAGCCTGCAGGTGTCGCCTAATAAGTAGGTGCAATACCGTTAATAAACATTTGATGGAGTTACATTTAAAACTTATGTGGCTATGAATATACGTAAACTGAACTCTTGGAACCATTAAGATTACATACGTGTACATATAATAATGACCATGAAAATGGATAATAATAACGCAATTTCTCTGTTACTGGAAAATTTGTGTCACCGATAGGGTCATGGTAGAAGAGAGACATAAACAAATCGAACGGAGTTAGCCGAAGGAAACCGAGCGTGACCGAGTAAAGTCGAGCGGGACTTCGAGTGTACTCGGCTCTCGACGTAAGCCTCATTCGTCGCGCTGCCTTGGTTGAGTGTTGACGTGAGACCGTGTTGTCGCGTGGTGTTCGTATATTTATTCGCCAAATACGTATAAATTAGCGTTCCCGCGTTGTGCTTGTATTAGTGGTACACGTGTATTAATTTCATTTTTGAATTCGTTTATAAAATAATTGTAGAAAGAATGGCGGTTGCAAGCGACGCGCTATATAACGCGAGAATGGCGTCTTATGTATCGTCTAGCGCGTATTACGGTTACGTGCCACTCTCTACGAGAGAAAATATGTTCGATCGTGTCAACGAGTGCAATAGCGACGACAGTGTACCAAATAGCGCGAGTAACCATTACATCTACGGTTCGGCTATGGAAACGGATGACGATGATGGATATGACTATTCTGCGGCGTCATGCCGTCTGAATAACCATTACGTGATTCCAGAGGCGTCGTTGAGGGGCCGGTACGAGGTCGACAATCGACAGCAACAGAACTGTTTATCATCAGCGGAGCAACAACAGGCGGTCCTGGGCGCCGACACGACGCGACGCAGGAACCGGAAACGGTCCAATAGCGATAGTGCTCCTGCGAGAGAACTGAAAAAATTTCGCGAAGGTAGGAAAGACACATGAGTTTTCTTGAACCCCACTCAACGAATGCGTCTCGAATTTTAACAACTGCTTGAACGTTGAATAACGACGGGGAGAAGCTTGCGTGTACTCTTTCTGACCCGTCCGTTAGTAAATAGCGGTGTCTCGCTCAGATTTGTATTCGTACGTATTTCCAACGATCTTTTGGTAGAGGTCTCTGTAGGATTGTTTTCTCGACGCGGGAAATAATTTGAATTCTTTTCACGAGCTTACACAAAGGCTTGCTATTATATTGTAATAACAATGTGATCTCCAAGTTTTTGCATATTTTTAATCATCTGCACTTGAAGGAAGGTACACATACATGTGTATTTATATGTGTGAATGTGTACCAAAAGCCATGCACTTAGTTTTCACAATAAAATGTTGAACATTTATTCACTTATATATTATCTTGAAAAGGAAATGAAAAAGATTAGTTTTTTTTTTTTTGTACGGGCTGCTGTATTTACATCTGACTACAGATATTTGCAGTTGACCCTGATATTGAATTTATTTTAAAGCCTGTTGCATCCTGTCCTCTACTTTACAGTGGGTAAATGGTATGTGGTGGAAAAGATGGATGCAAAATTTTTTCATAGCCTTGTGAAACTGTTAATATGTTTGGTCTTTTTTTACTGGTAAGGAAACAATCTACTGATGCAATGGATGGCTTAGGAGATAACTAATCAAATTAGTTGATAAGTCAGTGGGTTTCGTTTCAGAGGCGGTGGTAACGGCCGCGTTTACTATGGTACAGGAAGTGCAAAGGACTATGGATTGGCCACGGTGCATTATGAGTCAACATCATTACACTTAAATTCCATCAACGATAAAACCTTGAATCTTTCCTCGGTTCTGACTAAGAGCTGCTGCAGGGCAGCAGGTAATCATAGTTTAATATATAATCCAGATTATAGACACTTATCACCAAGCAACGGTTCTAAGTCGAGTGAAAGCAGTGTGGAACTTGGGGAATTATTGTTCGAGACTCATGGATGCTCTATATACCATCATTACAGACAACAACAATTTGCAAAACATGATATTGAAACAGAATTTTAATTAGGATGTTTGACATAAACCGTTTTTCATATCTTCTCACATTACATTTGTACTGAAGACCGTATTTGTTACATATTTATATGCCCCAATATGTCATTGCTCTGTTCGTGTGGATCAAAATAAATATTTACTTTTTTATATAAAAAAAGTTTATTTTCTTTGAAATATGTCCAGCAGGATTACAGGATGTCCTCTGTCCAAGTTCTGTCTTTAATTAAATATTTTTAAAATAAAAGAAACTCAAATATTACCATAGAATTACTTCTTAAGACTGGCTTGCAAATGCTTAAGTATATGTATATATTATATTTGCATTATAAATTCTAATGTTTATACAGCAAATAAAATCCATACACAATACTCTTTTAAATAGTATATAAGCTTTTATATATTGTGCAGTTTGTATAAATTAGTAAAACTGCAACAGTGATTATAATGTAATAAATACTTAGCACGTGTTCACTGATTAATGACGATACTGTGGATATAGCTTAGCAGTATATCTGTCTACCATAGAATCTACTGCTCTATCATGTTCAGCTTTTGCAGCCATTTCTTCATTATCACTTTCTATTTCTGAAGTTCCTTGGGCTGCCCCTAAAGATAATGCTATATCCTCTTGCATTTCTTCATTATCTTCTTCATGAGAAGGAATCTATGAAAAAAAATTAAAAATTAAGTGTCTCGCATAGAAATTTTTAAGTATGAATACAAAAGTAATTTACTTGTTGATTGCCAGAAGATTCAGGTCTTGATTGATCAGCTTCTGCTAAATCCTCATTACAACCAGGTTTAAGAGCAGATGCTGAAGGAGGGATATTGACGTTATCAGGAGAAAATGATGCCTAATCATAAACAAAGTATATAATAAATTATTTTTCAAATCTAAAAACAGAATATGATAAACATGTATTATGCATTGCATTACAAGTTTTTATAAATACATTTTAATAGCTACTTACAGGCATTTCTAAATGATCTATTAATGGAACTTGTGCCATAGGAGATGATGAAGTGCCAGCATGAGTTGATGCAACTAATTCATTTAATGAAGATTGATTTTCCAAATTAAAGCCTAGTATAGCACCCACATCTGAATCTTCATCGCTCGATCGACAACTATCGCTCCCTGTTTGATCAGCTGCTTCATTCTGTAAGCATGTGTTGGCTAATTAATTGTAACATACTTTTAATCTAACTTTGAGTAATATGAAATGTATGTCAAGGTATGTATTGAAGATATTATATTACATTATAAAAAAGAATTTATACTTGAGCATTATTTGATGGTTGGTCTTGTAAGGAACGAAGGCTTCTTAATAAGAGAGGGAATCTTTTGTCTTCGCTCATAGTTTTGATTTCTTTTAAAATTGTTACTAAATAGTCAGGCCTTTTTTTATTAGCCATAACAAGTGAGCCAATAACTTCTCTCATTTCAGGGCTAATTATGAATATATCAAATTTATTAAAATCATGGTATGAAAATTTTTTAAAATTGTTAATTATTCAATCATAGCTTACCTTAAATTATGCAAGAAATTTTCATCATTGCTAGCATGAGGAAATCTAAATGAACTATGGGCTTCTTCCCAAAAATTGTCAACTTGTGATACTTCGTTTGTTATGATATTACTTCTAGTTGTGGTATTTTCTCTTTCTTGTTGCTGTAAGTTATATTGTTGTTGTGGATTCAATGAATATTGTGTTTCTGCTGCTGTTGATGATGGTAAAGGTAAATGATCTGCTCCTTGATCGCGATTACGCTTGTCTTTCCTATAAAAAAATCAGATCACAAGTTAATTAAAACAACATTTATATTACATTACAACACAATTATAAATTACATACACATGAGAAGTATTAACTGCACCACTTGCAGTATTAGTAGAGGTAGTTGAATTTGGAATAGGTCCTGTAGTAGTATCAGTCATTGTCTTCACACTTCCAGAAAGTAAATTTTGTCTTGAATAACTGAAAAAGTTGAAAATATAATATAAATACAGATATTATTGTACTATCATATTTACAGTGCTAAAAGCATAATAATTATAATAGCTTTAATTTATATCATAATTATAACACACTTCTGTTTAGTATGGTGATCACTATCACAAAAATTATTGTTTTGATTAAATTTGAATTACATGCACATTATTAATTGTTATATTCGAGTTGATAAAACACCCTGATTTGTAAAAAAATCCGTTGGCAACTCAATTACATACCCTTCTGTTACCTACCAACGTATTTTCTTTATCTAGTATCATGTTCATTAACCACAGTGCTATGTAACTAAAGTGAAAATGTTTGGTGCAAATGGTTTTGATAATAAATAAATAAATAAAAGGGAGAGTAATAAGTAAAAAAGTATACGACAGGAGGTGCAAAGACAGATCGTGAAATTTATTATTATATGTGATGATACATTAGGTATACAGAAACACAGAAAATGATTGTGCGCAACTTTGTCAGTGAGATATTAATTCAATGCTATTGGACAGACTTCTGTTAAAAATAACATTTACTTCAACAGATGTTTTTTTCTAATAACCCAAATTCGTGTAAAAGTTGACTCAAACTTTAAGTAAATCTTAGTTGTTCGTTATACCATATACGAAGTGCCGTAAATAATAAATATAGTCCTTAACAATTATCATAATGTTTTTTTGTATAACGCTATGATTTATACCTTGTTCGCGCTAATTTACTTATATAAGGTTGTTTATTACCTTCGGAAGTTATCCCAGTAGTTGTTTGCTCTATTCCCAGGTGGTACTTGATTATTCAATTGTTGCTGTTGATGTTGCTGAGAATTAGCAGAACTACCTACTGCTGAATGAGAAAGTGCAGGAGAAGTATTAGGTAATGAAACGAGATTTGGCAAAGAAGAACTTGGTGGTAGTGCTGCATCTAATGTATCAGCGAGATGATGTACGCTGCGGCTTAAATTTGAATATTCTTCCTGATTTTCAGTATTATTATTTCTTTGTACTGTTTGAGAATTGTGTCTCAGTAGCTGAGTGATTGCTGAACGCATAGATTGTAATTCGCGTTGTTGGGCCCACAATAGTTGGCAGCATTGTTGTATAGTTGTTCCCATCATTTGAAGTTGTTGTACTTGAGAATTTAGTAGCAGATTGCGATAGTATTCAGCAGAACCTATGTTAAATTCCAAGCACAAATTTAATATTCATTACCTAATTATTTAATTAGATAAAAATTTATATTTAAATTCTTGTTTGTACTACCATATTGCAATTGATTCATAGGTGCTGGTGGATAACCCCAATAGTTGCCAGTAAACCCATTTTCGATTGCCGTTGTTTGAGGACCAATATCCATTAAATTCTCGGATATTCCATCTATACTTTGTTCATTAGATCCACCTATATTTATATTAAATTAAATAAAGAACTAATGTTAAACTTATTAAGTGTTCTATACTTGCCTGCAACAGCAGTTGGAGGCCACACATTTGTAGGTGTACCAGAATGACTAACTCGTGAACTAGAACTTCTATGGCTATTCAAATCTGTTCCACCAGCTTTTCTATTGATACTAGATGTTTGACTTTGATCCTATGTTTTAATTAATGATTTAAATAATAAGTAAAATAAATATCAATTCAACAATATAAAAAAATATATATAGAAAGCTTACTTTACTCACAAAATGTTCTATCTGACGTCTTTTTGTTTGAACAGGTTGAATATCACCAACGTTATTGCTTTGTTTCTTTTCTGTATTACCTCCTACTAATGAAGGGGGTGGTGTAGATCCAGGGAAAATAGATACTGGTGGAGAATGAACACTAGCAGCTATTAATGGTTGTTTTAAACGTTGTAACTCTGCTCTTGTTGCTTGCAATATTGCAGATTGTTCTTTCAGTTCTCTTGTAACAGCCTAGTAGATAAATCATTACTAAAACACGCTGTTTATATAATACTTCATTTATTAACTAATTATTTTATTTATACCTGAACTTCTTCAACAGTAGGTCTGTGTCCAGAATTTCTAGTCTTTTCATGAGCTGCATCATCACTGTCCACTTGATTTTCCAATGTATTACTTGGAATACACAAACCAGCACCTTCCTCCTGTGATTCTCCTTCTTCTGTCCCTTCACCATTGACATCCACATCAGGTTCAGGCTCTTCAGTAAAATCCAGACATTCCCTCACTCTTTTAGCTTCTTCCATTAATGCTTTTAAATGATTGAGTTGTGCTTTCATTGCTTCCAGCTCTGCTGCTTTATCTCTGGTCGTATTTCTAGAGCCTTCGGAACTCTAAATGTAAAAAATACGCTATAGCAGTATACTTTTTTTTGTATTAAAAACAAAAATCAAACACTAAGGTATACTAACACAACTTCCTCTGTCAGACATTTCTACAGCTTGCAATTCAGCTACAAGATGATCCATATGTTTTTTCTTGCTTTGTAACTGGGCCAGTTTTCCTCTTAACACGGCCGTTTCTGATTCAAGTTCTTCAACATTTGCTGGTAGCGGTACAGGCAAATGATTATTACCTTCCCATGTAGAAGTTCTTGCAGCTTGATTCTCCTGTTGTAATAAAACTAGTTGTGCTCGTCGAGCTTCATTTAATGTTTTTCTAACATGTAGTTGCATTCCTATTAAATTTGAATGATGTTCTTGCAATTGTGCAAGTTTCCTTTGAGATTCCTCCATTTTTCTGCGTAGTATCATTTCTCTACTGGTATCAATATTTTCATCTCCATCCTCCTCTCCACTTTCCCCGTTCTGTGACAAAATAATATAAAATTATTAAAAAGAATCACATAGATTTTTTTAGAGCAAGACAAGGAAATTGAACTTATAATATGGCAGATTTTCAACATGTCTGAATTCAAATATTTCATTTAAAAAATTGTCAATATTTAATGAGACAATAATGTGCTGTGGAGGTTGCAGTATGTATATTGTATAAAGGGAATAAGTAGTGAAATCTGAATGAAGAAATGTTAAAGTGAAAGGGGTCTCTCAAATTACTCTTGTGTTGTGGATTTTTACTATAAGTATAAGGCATGCCATTCGTGTTAGTTATTTACAGCCATTCTAAAGTTATATGGCAGTAACCTGATTTGTAATCCCATGACTGTCATATGTTTCCAAAAGTTTGGCCAATTTTGTTTCACTGTCACGGAGGTCCTCCACCATTCTGCTTAATTTTTCAATCTGGGTTTGAGCTCGCTACAGTAGATTTATAGTAGACAATGAACATGGAGAAATGTTTTGAGTACAAAAGACTAGATGTTGCATACCTGTAATGGTTGCAAATATATTATACTTACAGGATCACTAGATTGACTAAGAGAATCCATCATCGTTGAGGTAACTCTAATATAGTCACGAATTTGGTTCAAACGACTTTCCACTTGGTTCCTATCAGGCTAAAGAAACATTCAATTATTTAATGAAAGATGTACGATACATTTTTTTAAGTATTTAAAATTAAAGTATATTATTGTAATAAAATTGAAATTCTTAATACCATTTTATCAACATTTGATGGTTTTGTTCCTTGTAAACAGGGAGGTGACTGGGTTTGAGAATCTGTTGGTAGCATTTTTGACCAAGTACACTCTTCAACTGTATAATTGCAATGTCGTCCGCTGTTGTGTGACACTGCATATAAAATTATATACCACAATTATTACAAAAAAAATTAATAAAAAATATGTTGAAGAAACTTCTGGATGCCTACCAAAATCAGCTATTTCTTGATAAGAGGTAGAAGGAAATGAAGAAACTGATCTGGTATTGCTATTTTTGGTCGTTCTTAAAGGTTCTCTGTCGCTTACAGGTTGCCAATCAAGCTGGAACTAACAAACAGATTAATTGAATAAAGTTTCAAAGATTAGGTCTAATTAAATTATTACAATTTGTAACCTTAGTCTAGAACAGTTCAGCACGGACGTTTCAACCATACAGAAGTAACGGCTTTGCACATGTATTCTTAGAACAAGAATCACCCCACCACTAAATGGAGTATTAATAGACTATATCCTAAATGGTAAAGTATAGCTGGTGTGAAATAACCAGAAACATGGTCTTGTATCTGATACATCCCAATATTAGAAAAAGTAGCTCGTATATAATAGTTGCTACTTGAAAATCATTGATTTTAGCATCCAATATATTAATAGATAATTAAGACAAAAAAAAATTATGTACAACTTTTCTCTGATTTTCTCGTTACATGTGCAATGCAATTATATGAGCGCTTATATTCAAATTCTTAAGAGGTTTATAAATCAGTACCAAATTATTAGAATGCTGCTGGGTACGGCCATGATTAGCAGAATGGTTAGCCATTTGTTGATTAGCGGCGGATCGTTCCCTGTTTCTGTCGCTTCTTCTATTACTTTTTGGAAGAGTGCCTGTGTTACGGGGGCCATCGTTTACGCCCGGCGACATGGCTTCACTTTTTGTGTTCCTCGTACGATCTCTCATATACTTTCATCGATCTCTTTACGCACTGTTGACTTTAAAACATAATTTTTTATCGATATATCAGAGTTCAGTAATCCGTTGTATCGAAGAAACTTACGTCGTATTACTTTCTCGAACTTCTGCACAAAGAAAATGTCCACACGCACCTAAGAGTGCAACGAATTTGCAACTGAAGAAAGGATTGGTGCGAGCGATAGATTGACGACTTTGAAAATATGAAACTGCATCCAAGAATGTCTTACGTCAAAATAGTTGGCAGGCTGATGAAAAGAATTGATTACTATAAATAAAGTTAGGCCATTGACGCATTCGTTGCAATGATCAGTACATTGGCTGCGACTTTAGAACCGATCTCGCAGCAGTTCGGTCTGCAGCCATTTTTAAATGCAGGTTGACATCTTGTTTATTTGATACGGCGATTTTGCCGGTTAAACGATCACGATGTTTCACTTTGTACACAATGTATTCATTCGGTAACGAGTGCACAGAAGATATTAACAAATATTAGATATTACAAGTATTATATTTACAATCTCCTAATTCTATCAATCGTAGGACACGTCGCGTATGCAAATACACAAACTTTATCAATCTCGAGATATTTTTAGAATACTGATATTTATTTAAGAAGAAGAATTCTTAATCCTTCAAAAAAACGATTGCCGTTTTAAAGACAAAGAATCATCGCTGCCAACGATGAAACTATCTAAAAAAACAATTTCATTTTTTTTGTAGTGTGCTGCCATCTAGTACGCTCACGCTCAAGTCTCTTCGATCTGAAGTGCGCGATGCACCTGGGCTACCAAGATGGCGTCGTTTCGCGCCACACAGAACGAGCTGCATTTAATAATAAAGATACGTGCAGGAAACGAACCAAGTAAATCGAAACATCGTATTCTCGTGAAGTACATCAAGCAAGGTGCACGAGACTCGTAAAACGAAGAGGATATGACCACGTACGCGAGGTACGACGATACTTGATAAAATATTCGTTAGAAAAGATTAACAACAACATCCCTGTTGACACGCTTGAAAAATGAAAGAAAAGATTCGAGTCGGTAAGGTCGCCACGGGTCGTCTTGATCCCCACTTTTCAACCCTTCCGGCGTTACCCCCTCTCCTCGAGTACCTTCTTACCTGTCTTTCGCGCAGGTTGGGAGGGGGGCGGGCAAGGGGAGTCGTGTTAGAGGGCTGGAGACAGTTTTGCGCGGCGATCGCGAGCGGTTCGTAAGCACGCGCGGGCCGTGCCGTTGTGTGCGTTCTCGCTCGCCCTATTCACTCGCTTACTCGCGCGCGCGCTCGCTCGAGTGCGTGCATTCGTCTCTCGTGTGCGTGCGCGCGCTTTCCTTGAACCCTTTTATTCTGGATATTTTTTTTATCTTCCGCTAGCCGTGTGAAATGCTGACGAGCTGGCGGCATGCGTACGATAGTATAGTCAATTCAGAACGCGCAACACGATATCGGTGAGTTACCTCTTTAACCCGTTTGTTTACGTCGATAATCTATCATGCACTTGTGTCCTTTCTTTTGAAAAAGAACCGCAGAGAAAGAGAGAGGGAGAGAGAGTGTGTGTGAGTGTGAGAGAGTGAAAGGATTTGAGGTTAGGTCGAACATCTCATCTTGCAGAACGAATTCGACGAATTTTTAAACGTAGGATGTCGGAGATGACACTAAGAGTGCGTTTAGCAAACAGTCACCACGTGGACGAGCGTATTTTTGTTTTCCCTCTTTTCTCTCCCCCCCCGTCCCGTTTCATTTTTTGCGTCCTTCTTCTGTTCATTCATTTAGTGCAACCGAGCGATCTCTTTTGTTCACACCGACGCACCTGTCGATACCTGTTTCTATTTAGTGTACGTTACCCGGGACGAGGTGCCAGCACGCAGTATAAACGAATCTTGTTTCTAATAAAAATGTTTCGATCGGTCACCGTGCAGCACGTGCTTCTCTGTCATAACACACTCAAGTGCCGACGTGTATTACGTTAGATGCCGGAACCTTATTAACCCCTCGATTAAACTTAATTGCGAGCAAGTTTGCCTCACACCGAGGGAGATTGTTTAAAATTTAGTTCAAGGTGTTGCTAGACGACGGTGATATTATAAATTGCTTCCACGAGAAAGTCGTAGGAGAATGAGGACAGGGTTGGCTACTATTAGAGAGAAAAGAGAATATTTGTCTAACAAGCGAAAGTGCACGATTTTGTTTTCCTTTTCATTTATTTTTCTATTTTTGGTTTTTTATTTTCCTCAGAATCCATAACGAGTCTCGTTGGGAAGCTTCTTTTCACGACCTTTGTATTTATTTATTCATACTTAACGTCTACTCGATTCACCATTTGCATTTAATGTATGTAGACGAAAAGGAGAGAGAGAGAGAGAAAGAGCATCGAGGGTATACTGCGTGTCTAGAGATCGACGTACCACGGCGTCGTGGTATGTTAAATTATGTAAGACATGAAAATAGAAACGGACTCGCGATGCTAGATTGTTGGGGAAGCTTTGCTGCACATGTGGACTCGTTGTAGCACATGTGTATCAGCTAGTAGTATGTCTCCTCGCACGTCGACCTTTTCGTCTCGCGTTTATATCGAGCTTGACTTTTAATATTTCATCGGGATCGAGTGTTAGAGATCGATCGGGAGTAATACAACGATCGAGTGGTATCGTTAATCCTTCCACGAATCCCATTAGTTCTATATACATACTAATTACATCGATACGTTCCATACCACAAATGTCTCCAGTAACCGCAAACGATTGGTACGGGTAGCGATCGCGATAATTAATTCGTTAACCCGTGTAATAAATTTAAAAAAAAGAAGAAATCATTTAAAAAACGAGTACGATGAGAAGTCAACTGTTCGGTTACTACGCTAACGACTTATCTGGAATTCTCGTAATTAGAACGACATTCGTGTATAAACCGAGTGCGTGCCGAGTGTCGTGTCTTGTAGGCAAAGTATAACGGCGATTGCACTTAAGACTAACTACTTGTTGCATAATGTATCGATCCCTACCGACCTAGCCCTAGTCCTCAGCAGCAAGCTTCGGTGTCTGCGACAAAGACCGGCCTTAAAATCGGTGTGCTCTAGTGATGTTTGGACGTGATCGAGCACGTGTGAGCGCGACACGCTTTTACTATCTATCCAACGTCTAGTATTTATCTATAGGAATATAGGTGTATATGTATATGCATGTATAAGTGGATTCAAATGCGAGAGTAGGTCTTTACGTGTATAAGTACATACTATATAAGACACGTAAGTGAAATGACACGGAGAAAAGTCGATACGTCCAGCTTTTCCTTCATTCACTAATAGCCTTGTTCATGTGTGTGTCTGTATGGGTGCGTGTGTGTGAGTTATCCCAGACGAGAGGTATGCTTTTGTATTTCGCGTGGAAGTATATGATCGATAGCGGCACGTTAGTTACATTAAATCCGGAAGCTTTACGTGATTCGCTCTATCGCGTGTCCTCTTTTCACGGTTACGATTTTCTCTCGCGTGAAATTGACTTCCGTGACGAGTTCAAGGCATTTCGCTTCTTTTCTCGAGTTTTTTTATTATTATTACTTTCCCGACACATTACGTTCTCCGGTGTAAAATGTCGCGCGAGAATCACACGTTTCCGCCACTTAATTCCCCTCCGATTTTCGAAGTTTTCGATTATTTATGGGAAGAGACGAACGCTCGCGTGCTAAACAACGCGGACGAGTTGATTTTTGAGCGAAGTCGCTCACTAAAAATATCGTTGGACGACGTGTAGTACCTGCTACGTGCTCGAGGTACTTACACTAACCCGTACGAATCTTTATTTCGTTGCGTGCATTTTGCTTTATTTATAGTTTTAATAGCGAAGATCGGATAACATCGTAACGCGGGATTTTTCTAGCTGCGTGCGATTATACATCGTCGAGCGAGTGCACCGGCCAGCTTTTCATTCCGTCCGACCCAATTCGTACGGGTTATTTTTGCGAAGAATGAGAACGGTGTTAAAGACGGGGGTCCGAAAATCCTTTTCGTAAATTCCCGCCGGCCACGTAAACCGAGAGACCTGATTTTTGGCAAACCAGTGTGTCGAACTTTCGCTTCATTGTTCTTCTTCCAGGAGATGAGTAATGGAATGAAGGAATGGGAAAAGATGGATGGAGTGTCTTAGAAAGAATTTCTAGGAACTTCGAGGAACGTGGGGTATAGTAATTTTCCGATCGGAATCATTCATGACTTTGTTGGATTATTTTTAACGCGTTCAAAGACGGCGGCTTTTTGTGTATAGAAAAAAGAGACTGTAAAGACAATAGTATCGTCTCCTATTTCTACGTTGTCCTAGAATTCATAGTCGCGAAGAGATAGAGGTAATGGAACGAGTTTGAAGACCGAAAGTGAAAGTCGGCCAAGCGTACGTACGTGTATGTAGACAAATACAAACGTATCCACTTCATTGTAAACGAAGCTATCGTCAGTCGCACGTTTTGCATCGTAAACTATCGCGTGCCAAAGGAAACAAAATCGTATGCGTTATCCGTCAATCTGTTCCCGAGGATGAAAGATCGCCGAGTGATCGTCGTCGACTCCTCTTCGCAAAGGTGTGTACCGAAATCAAAGGACTCGGTAGTACGAACCATCGTGCACCGTACTACCTACTCCTTTCGATGTTTACATAAATAAATTAGCCCTTTCGTGCGAGCACTCGTTGCTCGCTGGCCGAGGTCCGTCCACGC
This sequence comes from Odynerus spinipes, assembly GCA_032403825.1. NCBI lineage: Eukaryota > Metazoa > Arthropoda > Insecta > Hymenoptera > Vespidae > Odynerus > Odynerus spinipes. The sequence continues at coordinate 9,791,514 of JAIFRP010000026.1, forward strand.
CATTAGTGCATATATATTTCTAGATGCAACCTGTTTCACTACTCGATGCACTTTGTGGACGCGTTTCTCGTCGCCACTGGCTATTAGAAAGTCTTTTTCGAGCGTGCCAACTGCGGCATAGTAAGTGCATACAAAAATACGGCTCTTCATAAAAGTTGATATGGATATTCGTTGACAACGTCGCTTATTCGGCCGAGTGGACAGAACATTAAAGCATTACGCAATCTCGATCCACAATTTTCTCTCTTTTTTCCCTTTATTTATTTTTATCGTCTCGTTACCGACTCTTTTACAAACCGATTTCCGGCAAATTAGATCCCGTCGAATGATCGTCTTTTAATTTCCGGTTTAGTGTGGAGCCCGGTATCCCTTTTACCTACGGCAAAGTCGTATTATAGATCACGCTAACGGTAGATCTATCATGAGCTAACGGCAATCGTTATTTTTCCAGGATCGATCGACTCGCGAATACGGTTCCAACGAAACACTCGTATAGATACACGCACCTGCCTCGCCTATCACAGTGACAATCATTTTTCATTAGACGACGACAACGATGGGATATAAGATAGAAAGGCGAGAAGTAGTGTCGCGATGGGGGACGAAGCAGCAATTGGAGGATACACGAAATGCGTGCGTGTAATCCAGTTATATTCTTTTAGGGGGAGCGGCTTGAGACACGGCAGGGTGCTCTCGACCCAGATACAACTTGATGGAAGGCCTTACTCTTAGAATTGGAAGCCGACGTATTCAAAATAACGGCTGGAATCACGCACCTTTCGGGTTATCAACGTGTGTTCCCTTCTCCGATTCGAGATTATCGCCGCGAGTAATCCATAGAAATGTAAAGGAATTTGCTTCTATTTTTAAGTCATGATATAGAAACGGTACGATCGAACGTAGTCTTGTTATCGCGTTATCTTTCGATTATGTTTATTATACACACATACTTTTCACGGAACGTGATTTATGAAGTTACGTTGTCGTGCCCGACAATGCGAAGAGGTACACACGAAAGCTCATTCGGAGGAAGGGCGCGGTATTATATAGGTTTCTCTCTCCGTCAAGGGTCCGGCGTCGTTCGTTACCAATCGCAAACACGAAGGTACTACGGGTACACAAAGGTATGGTACACGCCTTATTTCGAGAAGGTATAACGTGGACGGACACGATCGGGAAAAAGGCCGCGCCTTTTTGCACGGATACGAGTATTAGCTATTTGCCATGGCTTATCACATTTTATATACATATATTCAATGATTCGTTGTAAATGTTCAATACTCCCGTAGTTATTATCACGATACATTTATATGCGACTTATGATAATAATCATATAAATTTTTAATATATACCGGGAATCGCTCGATCGATGTATCACGAGATACTTTATTTTATTTTATTTTCCAGCAGGAATATTTCCTCGTAGAGTCGATTCAGATCTTAAATCCGTTTACGTTACCTTGCTTCGGTATATGAAACAAATTTTCTTCGCGTAAATTTAATGTACCGCTCGAAATATTCGCCAAGCTAGATCTCCTGGCGATCACTACGTACGATACGTTAAAGGCACCCAAGAGAAGTGACATTTCGATGATTACCATGTATAATATAATATATCTTACGTGGGGAAGTTGGCGTTCCTTTTTGAAAAGGGCGAATCCTTTGGCGATTGACCTGAAATTTGACGAGGGTAGGAAATAAAAGTTAACTGCACTCCGATAGATCGCTCCGATAGAGGGTATAATATACATATATATATACCTCTCGGGCCCTAATAACCAAGCCACGATCGATCACGTTCAATTATTCAGAGTTTTACCTTTGGTCGGCAATTTTCACGATCGTCGGCTAACCGCGAAGCAATTTGTTATCGATATATCGACGATCTTTTCGTATTACTCTATATACTATATTATATATACATATATGTATACACATGTCCTATTTCGGATCAGTCGCGATACGATTGATTAATCACCGTAATCATGACGGTTCCTGAAAATGAAAGAGATTCCTCTTCCGTTAGATCTCTCGTGTCAGATAACTTCTTCTGTTTCTTTATATTACCATCCTTCGGAAGCCTTCGATCTTATCAGGTTTTCGTGTTCTGCTTCTATCTTTTATTAGAGCAAAATATTACCTCTATTCTACGTATAATACTTGGACGATACGCTCTCTTCCAAGTTGATCTCGTAAGCTAGTTAAAACTTCGCTTCTTGCTTGGAAATCGTGTTGCAAAAGACGCTTAGAACTTTAACAACTAATTACTCCCTTTCATTCATTCATTTGCCACGGTAAACGCAAGTAACGCGTCTTTTTTTTGTTTCCCTCGAACTAACAGCGTTGGTGTCGTTCATATTGTTGAACGTAGTTTAAAAAATGTATAGTATTTAATAAGAGGATACTTATTTCGAATAAATTGCGTCTATTATTATCGGATTGATAACAAATTTTTACGTCATCGATAATATTTTATCGATACGGACACTGCAAAGATCGAAGATACACAAAACCTCATATCGGTTATAAAGAACGTTATCTCGCGATTAGATGCACAAACGCACACGTGTATGTAGGTATATGTTATAAAAATTTATATTTTCCACGAGTTTTGATTGTTGTCACATTTCTTGGATATTTTATTTCGATTATCGAGTTATCAAGAAGTTTTCGACTGAATTAACGAGAGATAGGTTGTTCCTTAAAAAAAAAAATTGACAAGCAATCGCGATAGGAAATCCGATCGAATTGAAGGCTTCGTGTCTCCTCGTGTTCTCTTTCTCTCTCTCTCGCTCGCTCGCTCTTGTGGTCATCATCGATCGTTCTTCGCTTTCTCGTTCGCTATCGGCTCGACAAAGCTCACCATCGTGGTATTACGTTGCACGTCCAGTGACTCTTGGCTGTTCACGCTGAAAAAAAAGCTAGTCGGCCGTGTTTATTGGTCGCACATGCTTCGTGTGTGTCTGATATCTATGAGGAAAACCAATCAGAAAAGACAAGGTGACTTATTCATAAGGAGAAGAAAAAGGAGCGAAGAACGGAAGAATGGTGTCCCCTCTTTTCCTCCCTCTATCCCTTTCTCTGTCTCTCTCTCTCTCTTCACTGATTCGACCGAAATTTTCTCTCTTCGCGTTAGCCGACGGAAGACGAGCACCGGCGTGTCAGTTTTGTCGTACACGCGCGAGTGACGAGTCGGTCGAGCTGCTACCTCGATTCTTTCGACAACAGTAAGGATCGTCGTTCGAATTAGATCATTGGAAGGTCATCAGGGATCTTTTTAAATAGAAATTATTGTTAATTAAATCATTAATTATTTTTTTGAGCTACTAACATATCGCGAATGTGATAGGACAACTGAAGTATCAATTATTTTGCGATTAGAACCCTCCCCGAGTTAGTTCGTACTCGAGACCATGTTTTATATTTGAAGAGACTTTCAGAGCAGTTCTCTGACGTGTTCGCTTTATCCAGCTGGGAGTAGTGTAAGTTTTCGTGGTATAAAACTTCCCATAATATCTCCGGTGCACGTGCCCACGTGTTTCGAGTTTAGTTGCTTTGGCAGGGCTCGCGACAGGCCAGAATGACTTATTTCCGAACGCTGGCGTCATTGGCGGGCCGATAGGAACAAACAGTATAGATTTTGATGATCAGGATTGTAAAATCGGTCGAAGAAGGACGCCGCTAACAAATACGCCTCGGACTAATCGTTTGCTCGTTGTGAGTAAATTCGTCGATTCCTTTTGTCAAGGGAACGTCAAGTCCTACAATTTTTCCTATCCTTTTCTTTTCTTTCTTTTTTTTTCTTTTTTTATCCCGAGTGTATCTTGTTCCAACCGCAAGGTGTGAGAAAGCTCAGCACGCGCGAACTATTCCGTTGTTTTACGGCAAAAGCTTTTTACGAGTTCTCCCCTACTATTTTGCTTCTCATTTTTCCAGAGAACTCTCGTATAGTAAGTAACACGGCCATACGTCATGCCAGCAGCTAGCTATCTGCACGCGCTTACGTGGTTAGCATGTTCCATCGAAAGGTCACGCTTTGAGTTATCGATATCGTTTCGTTAATTACCGAAACTAATCGAGATTTATTGAACGTCGCGTGAAAAATCTAAAAAAAGGTGCGTGAATGAATCGTGGGAATAAATCGCGCGTGTGTGTGTGTGTGTGTGTGTTTGGTAACGAGTCTTGCCGAGGTGAACATACGGATCAACGTATCTGCTTTTTCTATCGGATTCAGTAAGACGACGAAAAAATATTCTTTATCAAGAGCCGTGAGATCATCACTTCGATACATACGTGCGTGCGCTCGTTGTATATTTTCATACTGCGGATTTCATAAGCCGCTCGTCAGTCGGAGAGTTCAGGTCATTAGGTACTATTCGTATTTGTATCGGTATTTGCGAGTAAAAATTGTAAATATTTCGAACACTCCTAGTGTATACATTGTACAGGAACACCTAGCGCGAGGACGACTCTTGTAGTTTAGAGAATACGTAAACCAGGACGACGTTTGTCTCGAGAACGCTCTTCCGTATGAAAATAATAGCTACGACCGGTTGTGGCATTTAGAACGAAGATCGCTATCGCCACAAACTCGCGGCCGCTTTTCCGCGTTCTATTTTCACTAGCGAGCGAGCCGAAGGCCACCAAATTTCGCGGCAAAATTCCGCTCGGTGTTGGTGTGGTCAAAAAAGAAGAAGAAGAAAAAAATAAACTATCTTTTAACTTTTTCTAGCTTCAGCATACAATACTTGCACATTTTTGTCGGCATACACGTGTTTAGTTTCCTTACGAACGTTCTTTTAGAACCGTCCGAGTATTTGAAGTTACATTTGTCAGATACACGATCGACGACTCGCAATTATGATGCACGATAAACATAAGCGCGTCAAACCTGCCATAAGTGCTATCCTCAAGGACGCCAGCGATAATGATCGCGACATATCACAATAAGTTTATCTTCATAGATTCTACACATAACAAGACGTTTTCTAATGACGAAACGTTATCGCACCTGTCTGCCTCTTTCGTTTTCGACAGACGGAAGAAAAATTGACTTGGAAAAATAAATTATCGTATCTACTCACTGATAATTACTTTTATACGGGCTCAAACCGGTTGCTTTTAAACGCTTATCACCCATGCTAGGCGAGTGTTCGTCCTCCTCGTCCTAAAAATATCGATATCTTTTATTTTTCATGCCGTGAAACATTGTTCTATGAACTTTTATGTACGTACGTAGAAAACCATAACCGCGGTCGTAACTTTGAAACTTTCTATCAGATAATTTCAGTTCGTGCTACAGTTTCGAAGTACATTCTATATATAGGGTCAGTCAAATAGTTTGATCACTTTGAATTGGTAACCGGTTGCTTGACGCACCCTGCAGGTATACATGCATATGGAGCAGCACGCGTATACGTACTTACACACACATGTAGAAGGATTTACTCTCGAGTTTTGTATTTTGGAGTGACCGCTTACTACGACGCTTACGTAATTAGCGAATGATCCTAATGACGAAACCAACGTTCCCGTTGTGTTTGCTCGTTTTAGGCTCCGGCTCGTTCAATGCAACCACCCGGCAAGGGGAACCCTCGGGTTTCCAGTCCCGGTCCGTTGCGACCGTACACACCACCGGACCTATCTTCCATACCTCACATGGATGGCACACCATCGCGGAACAACACCAATCTAATCCAACGTAACAACGCTTCTTCATCGTCACCAACGACGAGCAACGCGCGCACCGACGAGGCCCCGAAGGACAATCAATCTGCTGCCACCAGCGGACCCTACATCGTTGGCAGTCCGATCGATCTAGGAAATATCGATAATGTCGACAACATCGGACTCCGTCTAGATCCTCAGCTACGGCTAAGTGGAAGACGTAAGACTCGGGAGCATATCGAACTTCAGGAAACGCTTTCGCGTGATCCAAGCTCAGAAGGTATCTTCTAATTTTCTTTTTTTTTAGTTTTTACTTACGTTATACTAAACAGTAAGACTTTTAAATAATTTGTTCGACGGTCTTTAAAAAAAATTGTTACCTAACAAACAGTTTTATTATCTTCGAGCTAATGATTGTAACATTAGTGACGTGTTGAATATGCGTAACGGTAATAATCCAATGACAATTATTGTTTAGAAATTCTTAAAAAGTCTCTTATATTTTAAAGTTTATTGTTAGATACGTGACGTCATATCTGGAAGATAATTATTATCTGCATCTTTTAGATAGACCGTAGGTCTAATGCGCGTCTAGTTACGCCTACGACAGGTCGATCTTCGATGCAAGTTATTCTAAACGATATATCGAGTCTATAGCTCCTTTATAATCGTCAGGATCGATCGATTTTTTTTTTTTTAATGTTAAGGTCTCAGCTGTATCGATCAGCTTTTTTCTCTCTATCTTTCATTAGCACGTGTTTATTTGCACAGCAGCACGGCGAGGTTCGCCACACGTTCCTTCTCGATTACGCTTCACGAATTTTAATAGTTTTAGTGAGACAGCGCAAGATCATAAAAGGTAATGCAGCTGGCAGCTCGTTGAAATATATAGTACACTTGTTGAGTGAATGGCGAGTACTCGACGAGCGAGAATGATCCATCGATCTCTTCGCGCGATGTTTCCATCTCTACATAGTTTTAAATAAACAGCGGAATCGTTGTGAATAAGTAATGTCAAATGCACGCGATAATCACGAAAGATATTTCGCGTGAGCGAGAGTCAACTATCAGGGGATGATTCTCTTGAGATCAATCATTTCCAATCTACGGTCTGTTTAATAATGTTATGTGTTTGCACTGAATAATCATCGATAACGCGTTATCTCATCGAACACGCAATGTTACAAAATTAATGACGGCAAGGAATGGATTATATCTTCCGCATTTTTTAAATATTTTTATCGATCAATTTTTGCTTCCATCAAAGGTTGTGATATTTAATAGCATTTTAATTATAAAATCTACTATAAATTTGATATGCATAGAGTAGACGATTTCAAGGCTCCCGCGCATGGCAATCGACGGGCCGAGGCAACGTGTCCTTGGCCTATCGGCTTTGGGCATTCCGTTGTGTTGTTTATCGACGTCACCGTGCTTCTATGCGTTCTTATATATATATATATATACACAACACATATTTAACTTTACGTATGGACGTGTGTGGAGCACACTGCACACCAGTGCTGACACCACCAACTTGTTGCCATAAGCAGGCGCATGCGTGTCGTAGGTATACAGGGCTGGCTCATCTATGTCATAATCCCTTCCGCAGTGTCGTAATCGTAAGACGCAACATCATTGGCCGATTAGATCGTATGATATTTCTTCTTCTTTCATTGTTATCATTTTTCATTTTCATTTTCATTTGTCGGGAGCGTGTAGAAAACGCTGCAGCAACGTTATTTCAAAAATGGCGGGCAGAAGAAACGGATCGACCAATCACGTTACAGCTTTTTCTACGGTCTTGTATCGTCAACGAATTAATCAATATTATTGGTTATTTTATGTTTATATATTGTTTTAAATTTTAAGCAATTTATTTAATCAAATTCGATATTACTGTATGTTTAATAAATTTTCTAAATTTCATATAGGGCACTCTTTTGACTAGCTACGGTCACGTGTCCGCGCCGTTATCGTCGCTGCAGCGTCCGTTCTATATGATGCATAGCCCGTGGTTAAGAAAAAGAGGAGGAGTAGGAGGCGTCGAACAGTGTTACACCAGAAACGGGAAGCGGCGATCTCGCTCGAGGAAATTCGTTCGGATAGTCGAATAAATGAACGTTACTTGAATTCTCGTCTTCCGTATTTCGAATTCGCGAGAAGAATCGATTTTAGGATTCGTGTCCTCGTGGTTTACTATCCGATATTTTCCTCTTTCTTTCTCTCTTTCTCTCTTTTGCACACTCATAATCTTTTGAGGAATTGGTTTATGCGTGACGCACGTGCACGCACGTATGTCGGGTCATCATGTCAACAGGGGTGTGTCGAGAGTTGCAAGATTTCTTCTTCCGGTTACCGTTGGTTGACGTAGGCCGATCGTCGTTGGTGTATTCGTTTCGTTACGCGGCGAAGTACTCGCTATGTTTGTCTCATTCGCAGTAATTATCTTCCGCGAGAGGTAGAAGAAAAAGAAAAAGAAAGAGAGAAGGAGCGAGTCAAGTGGTTAGTGTATGGCTACTAGTGTGTGGGTGTTTTGTGAAACACGAAGATCGCCCTGCCACCTTCTCTAAGCGAGGCCGTGACCGTGAAGCAAAACGAAAGGTTTGAGATCGATCGTGAGATGTCGAGAGACTAGCCGGCTGTCGTCTAGATTCATATTATTTAATTTCATTGGCATTGTATCTTTTATTGTTATCTTTTAATCGCTACATACACACATACACGCCTTGTTTTTTTATTGGTAACACATTCGATTGATAACACTCGATATATCTCGAAATTCAATTTGATCGCGATTCTCGTGCTAATCGATCGATAAAATCACGCCATTTTTTTTTCTTTCGATATTATCGTCGTGTCAAAGATTTCAGTTCACCCGGAAAATGTTGTTGCATCGGATTACATAGGGGAGAGTGATATTTCCAAGGTGGAAATATGATGTCGGATATGAGAAAGCGTGTGACACACATATACAAGCTTATATAGTACACAAACAACTCGCGATTTCATAATGCTTCTTTACCTCCAGATAAGATCGTATTTCGCGCCTCACATATGATGTGTGTTTCTCTTCCTAAATGCATAATGGCGACATTGTAGTTATGTTGGACTTGGCGGCATCGGTTACACTCGGTTAATTCGATTTGCCGGCGATTTTCTCTGACAGCTCAGACGTTACCGGTTCCGTTCTTTTACATCATTAGAGGAACGTTTATCTTGTCCACGTTCGCCACGTTGATTCATGTTCCGAGAGTAGACGAAACGCGTTCGAATTAGGACAACTACCATTAATCGTTTGTATATGTGTGCCTACGTATGAGTGTGTCATAGAAAGGGGAAAAAAGATCCCCGGAGATCACATAGTTCATTAATAAAAGATTAATCGTGCTAAAAGAAACGAAGGTGATTCTTTTCGAAAATATTTCGAGACCACGCCTTTCTTAGGCTGCAAATTGTCCTGCGAAGCACATCGCCTTGAGCGTGTATGTGTGTGTAATGCTCCACTACGTGGAATAATGCGACCTTGGATCGATCGTAGAGGTATTCCAAATTATTAGATATATCGTGACTCGTTTTAACGCGTATATAATACGAAACTGAAGTACGTATATATATATATTATGTACAGTCTATCAGAAGAGGAGAGTGGGGTAGCTGCTCCAGGTCTCACGGTTTTAGTTTTAGTTTTATTTTAAATTTTGAAGGATCTCCAAAATATTAATTGTTCCTGTTTTCGCATTTTCTCTGAAAGGCTCTGCATATATAGTTTTCAAATAAATTTTTATTTTACGTTTATTGATACGATTGGAGTACTTGCGATTATCGAAAGGATTTTTTTTCGATTATCGAGAACTTCAACCAATCAGGTTTCACGTAAGGACGAAGTAAACGTAAACGTGTTCTTACGTATAATTTCATGACACGCGGGACCAGTTTAGTGAATTACGTTAAAAGAGTCATCTTTTTGATGATGCTGCAACATCATTTTGGTATTTTCATTGCGCAAAAGTGTGTCGTTATTGATTGGCTGTTAATATTCATCGTTTTCGCTTGACGTAACGCGTGTTAAATCTAAATTGATAATTAACCTCGAAATATGGAGTAAATGTTCTCCTTCATCGAATTAACGTTTCCAGCTCACCATTTTCTCGTGCTTCCTTTATCAAGGAAAAAGCTGGCTTCATGCTTCCGTTATCGAGAAAAAATTGGCTTCGTGCCTCGCGTTAGATAAGAGAGAATAATTCCCAACAAATCGATGTTTATTTTTCGCGAGTCCTCCTCTCGACATTCTCTTGCGTTTTGTGCACGTAGAGATCGAATCAAGTGACAAGAAGGATGCTGTGAGGTAGCCGGCCGTCATGGATATTACGAGTACGAAGCTGGTGCAATGGTTCAACGAACTGCGATCTCGTATATACCTTTACTTGCACGCTCAAAACAGTAAGTTTGTACTCTTGCGATTGGAAGGACGATTTTTTTTTGTTAGGCGTATTTTAGTAGCATGTCTTACTTGCGGATTATCAAGGGCTATTTTTTTTTTAAGACCCTTCGTAATTTTTATGTCCATGTTGTTTTATATTATTATTTTACGTGCGATAATTTTATGATCTCAATTAGTCACTTATGAGAGAAAAAAATGATCGTGATAAAGTAAGAAACGACACGTTGCAAACGAGTTGATCTAATTAGATCAAATTAAGCGTAATGATGGTAATAGGAAGATCTACTTATCGTACGGCTCGGCTCCAGTTGTTTTCCGACGTATTGCACGTTCGAAAGTTATTATTATCAATGGGTGAAAAATTTATTGAATTGTACGATATTAAAAATAAAATTATTTTACGATAGTAGGACCAATAAGAGCGGAAAATGGTGGATCTCAAGGTGAAGAATCAACGCCACACGATGATAGCGAGGAGAGAGTGGTTTTCATCAACGCACCACATCAGCCCGCGAAATATAAAAATAACCATATCACCACTGCAAAATACTCAATACTGTCGTTTATACCTATGTTCCTCTTCGAACAATTTCGTCGGTACAGTAACTGCTTCTTCCTGTTCATCGCGATAATGCAGGTAAGAGATAAGAGATATTTTTAATAAAAACTAATCATGATATATTTATCTATAATCGTTATAATATTTTAGCAAATACCAGATGTATCGCCAACCGGACGTTACACCACTCTGGTCCCGTTGATATTCATTCTGAGCGTTTCGGCCCTGAAGGAAATTGTTGAGGATATTGTAAGTTCAAATTTTTCATTTTTGTTATTAATTTTTGAGCTAAAATATAAAAACTGTTTTAGAAAAGGCACAGAGCGGATGACGAGATAAATATGCGAGAAGTAGAAGTGTTAAGGGACGGACGATGGCAGTGGATTCAATGGCGTTTCGTTGCCGTCGGAGATGTGGTTAAGGTTGGTTTTTTTTTACGCGTCAAGATTATCGATTTGGTAATAATCGTCAAATATCACGTTTTACTTTAAATCGCTTTTTTTCAATATATGCAGGTCCACAACAACAATTTCTTCCCCGCTGACTTGATCCTATTATCATCGTCGGAACCACAGAGTATGTCGTTCATAGAAACAGCCAATTTAGATGGAGAAACAAATTTGAAAATTAGGCAGGCTCATCCGGACACTGCAACCCTCCTGGATACAGCCGAGCTAATGAATTTTCGTGCGAATATACAGTGTGAGTCACCGAATAGGCACTTGTACGAATTTCACGGAGTTCTTCGAGAAACTAACAAACAGTGAGTATGTTCATTTGAGATAACGTTTTTATATGATATTGTATTACAAATAAGAATTTGATTATCACAGAAGCGTACCTTTGGGACCTGATCAATTACTACTCCGCGGCGCTATGCTGAGGAACACGCGATGGGTATTTGGTGTGGTAATATACACCGGGCATGATACTAAACTTATGCAGAATAATACATCTGCTGCACCATTAAAAAGATCTACATTAGATCGACTGACTAATACACAAATTCTTATGCTGTTCTTTATATTACTTTTGTTGTGCCTTCTTTCTGCAATATTCAATATGTTGTGGACGAATAAGAATGCGGCAAAACTTTGGTATTTAGGTTTAGAAGGTAAAAGTACATTTTTATCGCCACAACCTTTTCTTGTTATTTTTTTTTTTTTTATATGGGTTTATAGTATATATAAATTAATGTTTCTGTATACTTTTCAGGAGAGATGACTAAGAATTTTGCTTTCAACCTTCTAACATTCATCATACTCTTTAATAATTTAATTCCAATTTCACTGCAAGTTACATTAGAAGTAGTGAGATTTGTTCAAGCTACATTTATTAATATGGATATTGAAATGTATCATGAAGAGACAGACACACCTGCAATGGCTCGCACAAGTAATCTTAATGAAGAACTTGGAATGGTTAATTATGTGTTCACAGATAAAACTGGCACTCTTACAAAGAATGTTATGGAATTTAAGAGGTGTTCCGTTGGTGGCAAATTATATGAGTGAGTTGTGAAAATACTTTAGTCTCATGATTTATTTATCTGCTATTTTTTTAATAACATTTGCTTCATACAAGAAATAATTTTACAGCCTTCCCACTCCATCTAATGGTATTGATAGTCCAGGTGCTAGTAATAGCGAATTAGTTAGAGATATTCTTGAAGGAAGAGCATTGAAAGGCTCGACTCGCCCTGCTGACAAAAAGAAATACACTCAAGCTGTTGTACTGCATGAATTCATGATCATGTTATCAGTCTGTCATACAGTTATTCCTGAGAAAATAGATGATAATATAATTTATCATGCAGCATCTCCAGGTACGTTATATATATCCATTCAATATTTTCAGTAATAATTTCATTCCATTTGCATGATTATTATATATTTGTTTACAGATGAACGAGCACTAGTTGATGGCGCACGTAAATTTAATTATGTGTTCGATACTAGAACACCTGCTTACGTGGAAGTAGTCGCCTTAGGGGAAAGGCTACGATTCGAAATACTAAACGTAATAGAATTTACGTCGGCAAGGAAAATGATGTCTGTAATTGTAAGAACACCAGAAGGAAAAATTAAACTTTTATGCAAAGGTGCGGATTGTGTAATATATGAACGATTGGCTCCGCGAGCAGAGGACGATACCGAGGTCGATGATTTTCGTGAAACAACTTTAGAACACTTAGAAGCCTTCGCAACTGATGGATTAAGAACTCTTTGTTTCGCCAACACCGAAGTACCTGAAAGTCTTTATCAGGTACATTAAATTATTAATTAAATATTTCCTTTTAATTCAGTACATAATACTTTATAATATTCTTAATAGAGATGGCGCGAAACTTACCACGCTGCATTGGTCAGTATGTCAGATCGTGAGAGTAAACTCGAGCATGCTACAAAACTCATTGAGAGCAATTTAACTTTATTAGGAGCAACTGCTATTGAAGATCAATTGCAAGATGAGGTATGTATTATCGTTTCCTTGATATTTATTCTCTGTCTACATATTTTCATAATTGTATATGATAACTTTCAGGTTCCAGAAACGATACAGGCTCTTCTCCGTGCTGATATTAATGTCTGGGTGTTGACTGGAGACAAACAGGAAACGGCAATCAATATTGGTTATTCTTGCAGATTAATTACACATGGAATGCCACTGTATATCATTAATGAAACCTCTTTAGATGTAAGTAGATCTATCGCGTTAATAAGTTATAGGAATTCTTGAACGCATGCTTTTAAGCAACAAGAAATACTTTGCAGAAAACAAGGGAAGTCATTATTCAACGCTGCCAAGATTTTGGGAATGATTATAAACGTCAGAATGAAGTAGCTTTAATAATAGATGGCAATACTTTGGACTATGCCTTGTCATGTGATATTAGAATGGATTTTTTAGATTTATGTTCAGCATGCAAGGTGGTTATCTGTTGTCGAGTGTCACCAATGCAAAAAGCTGAGGTAATTGCACTACTTCGTTATTAAATGTGCTGACTAATTTTGAATATGGTTGATTATTACAGTTTGTCAAATTTGTATCGCTAATGTAACAGAATCTTGCAGGTTGTTGATCTCATAGCAAGTAATAAGAAAGCAGTGACTCTTGCAATTGGTGACGGTGCAAACGACGTAGCGATGATTCAAAAAGCACACATAGGCGTTGGTATGTAAAATAAAATATTTGTAATAATATCGAATTGATAAATCCGGATGTACAAATATTTTTCAAATTAGGAATCTCTGGTGTCGAGGGTCTACAAGCAGCCTGTGCATCAGATTATTCTATCGCACAATTTCGTTTTCTGAAACGTCTATTATTTGTTCACGGTTCTTGGAATTATAGTAGAATGTGTAAATTAATTCTATATTCGTTTTACAAGAATATTTGTTTGTACGTTATCGAATTGTGGTTTGCGATTTACTCCGGCTGGTCCGGACAAATTCTTTTTGAGAGATGGACTATTGGTCTTTATAATGTCGTAAGTATTATATTCATAATTAATATGTATTGTTTCTTAACATTATAATATTATACTTTGTAACACGATTAATTACAGGTATTTACAGCAGCACCCCCATTGGCTATGGGGCTTTTTGATAAAGTGTGTTCCGCAGAAACTCATTTAGCACATCCAGGATTATATGCAACAAAAAATACTGGAGAGTCATCTTTTAATATTAAAGTATGATCAGTTTAATTTAAAAGGAATAGGGGGTATAACATATTCATGGGAGTATAATAATCAATATATTTTATAGGTATTTTGGGTATGGATAATAAATGCCTTAATTCATTCATCTTTACTTTATTGGCTACCACTCATGGCTCTTGAAAAAGATGTAGTTTGGTCCCATGGTAAAGATGGTGGTTACCTTCTACTAGGAAATTTTGTTTATACTGTAAGTTTTATTAATTACATTTGTCTCTGCATCATCTGCCACGAGAATAATTATATTTGTTAGTATGTTGTAGTAACAGTTTGTGGAAAAGCTGGGTTAATAATAAACTCTTGGACATGGGTTACTCATGCAGCTACATGGGGATCTATTATACTTTGGTTCATATTTATTTTTATTTATAGGTAAGTTCCACTCTGTTTGCTTATTTGAAGAAAGAAAGAAAATTTTAACATCATCATTAATTTTAGCAACTTCTGGCCTGTATTAAACGTTGGAGCTGTCATGCTGGGCAATGACAAAATGTTATTTTCATCGCCTGTCTTTTGGTTAGGTCTTATACTTATTCCATCAGCGGTGTTGCTTCTTGACGTAACTGTAAAAGCGTAAGTATTTCCAGAATCATTGATCATATGAATAAGAACTGCTCCTCTAATATTTAAAGTTCTGTAGGGTGAAGAATACGATATGGAAGTCTGTGACAGCAGCAGCTAGGGAAAATGAAATTAGAAAATCCGATCCTGGAGATATATTCAATGGTCAAGATTACAGGAGTTCGTAAGTATATGTACAATTTATCAAATATTTTTATAATATAATCTTTATTGCCTTTGAGTGATCACTACAGAATATATATACATATACCAGTTTTTTTAAATGAGTATAAGATAAATCTTACTATTCTCAAGGCGAGGTTGAGAGTTCAAAATTTCATCTGCTCTCATCTTAGAGTCTAGTCTCTCTCGAAGAATTTAGTTCAATAGATTAGCAATAGGATCATAAATAGTATGTTTTAATTAACATCATCGTAGGAGGTGCCAGCAATAAAACCGAATAAATTGCATGCAATGCAGCAGTATATATAGATCGAACCCTGTATAATTTTTCCATGAAATGGATTGTGCATGGCTTTAGATGTCAAACCCAATAGTCAATATCGTATAGGATTCTCCATGTATCTAGTAATCGAATTTTATTGTGGAACTCCCTGTGCATGGTTGGTGTGACTAACCATGAATATTTTTGTTTCAGTAATTAGTAGTAGTGTCCCTGTGTTAAATTGTTCTAACTGAAATTTTTTTTAAATTATCCGCGGCATTAGAAACGTTAAAGTAAAATAGATATTGAAGGATAAATTGGTATAAGTAATATAAGTAACGTTTAATCGAATAGAGTTACGAAAATTATAACAGGAGATCGAGGTCCACGAAGAGACGGTTAAATCGATGTTGGGCGTTAATAAAGCCGTATAGAAGACGAAATAGGATGAAAATGTTACCATTCATGTTCACGTCGAGCAGTTCGTGGTTTACGCATCACTCAACAACGACGATCCGTATCCCATGTTCTTAGAAGAACGTGTTCACCTACAACTCATGCACATATATAGGAGACCTGTGATCAGAATATGACTTACAATTTCCTAGTCATCTTCTTTGATAAGAGAGTTATACTGTAGATATTATGACATAGCAGATATATTTATTTCTATCTTATAGTAAGTTAGAATACTTTACTAAGATATGAATTAGTCTTATCAGTTATATTAATCATAATTTACTAGATATAAAATATTATAGTTACAAATGTTATATTTTATTTCGTCTTTCTGTTAAATAAAACGCAGTTTAGAACTTTTTTTTAAATGCGAGATAAGTATTATAATAGTTTGTCCAGTTTAATTGAAAAGAATTATAACAGGAAAGATATTCAGGGATATTAATCTAAATATAAGAAATGTTAGGAGTCAAAAAGATTAGGGAAAAAATAGAAGTATCTATATCAACAATTGATCATGTATTCCAGTTATAGTAACCATTTGCCAATTACCAAATTAGTATACAGAAATTGCTGTTGCTAATGCAATCTTTTTTGGTATGTTTTATTCGTGGTATCCCGTGCAGGCCTGTGCATGCCATCGCCGACCTTGCGAGGTGTAAGTACTCCTAGTAGAATGTAACCGAAACTTACCATCTCGATGTTCACACGCTTTGAGCAAGTTAAGGGTTAATAAAGCTGTACTTGGGTCATGCATATCTTTGGTTTACTGATTTGCTTGACACAGTATGCATGTGCAATCGGTGTGATTTTCTACACAACACTAAATGCATGTTATAGGAAAACTTGATTACTTTTATAAAAAAAAACTTAGCACATTTTAATAATATAATCAAGCAATGCACTTTTGCACGCGGCACGATCGATGCGATTATTATACCTTCTTATGCAGCCATGTGAGACAGCTGAAGCAACGCATGCTTAGGCCTTATGTTCTTATACGGCCATGTGAGATAGCTGAAACGACGCATTTTTAGGCACCGTTTAAAACAAAGTAAACGCAGCATGAGAGTGATAAAAAATTTCGAATTTTCCCTTGATTGGATTCCTGCACTCCGGTTGGCACCTGCACGCATCATCAATGTCCCTAGATAAAATATATTAGATCATTGCGAAAGATACATGAGAGGCAATGTGATGGGTGAAGATAATCCTTGAGAACGGCACGATGATCGATAATTTTTGAGAGCAGAGCAATGAATGATTTAGACCTAGATTACGTGCATCAAACGATAATGGCTGATGCGAGAGGGACAAACAAGTACGTTAGCGTAGGACGTGAGAATCTTTAAAACAATTGTGAATGACCGGCTTTGCAGATTGACGGAGACGGCGCGGCTTCTGAAAAACGTTAAAAGTGTTTTCACCAGGCGATCGAACGCCACTTCCAGAGCAAATGTCGAGGTGGAGCTATCACGTAAGTTCATTTCCCTGAACGCTGGCGTGCTGGATATCTTTACCCGAAGTTTCTATTATACGTACAGTTGTCGTATATACTCTTTACGGACGATGGTTGAGTCGTTTACAAGTTTTTTAATTGACGATATAAAAGAAAATAATAATTTTCGTATTAGTCCAGCTCGCTGCACTACAAAAATCACTAAAATATGTCATTTGAAAAGAAAAACAGTGCAAGACACGTCGAACCTTTTGCACTCACATTTTACAAGAGCACACGCTTTTATAGATCACTGCTTTAGCTAACGAGGTGTCACTTTCTGGTTTATACAATTTTTTAAAGTTAACATCGCACTATATTTTAATGCACTGAACTGCAACGGTTTCTTTTTAAATGTTCTAACACATTTCCATGTACATATGTATTATAGCACACTATCGCATTAAAATTTAGATGATTTTCTAACTTTTCCTATTAACGTTTGAAAGGACACAGATAATCGATCTTAACACACAACTCGCTTATTTTATCACGACTATGATATTCGAGAAAAATTATCTCACGATCGAATATCGCGCGCACAGTATTAAGGAAAGCTGTAACTTGGCATGCACGCTTAATCAAATGAATCTTTTGCGGCAGAGATTAATAGTTTGCGTCCTTTGTTGTTGCGCATGCTGCGTGATGCAGATGGATTCGCATTCTCTCAAGAGGAAGGAGGATCGGTGACTCAGACGGATGTGATCAGAGCTTATGATACAAATCTTCCGAAACCAGGCGGCATGTGATCTTAATATATAGTTAAACAAATTGCGAAAGGCATCGGCTACTTTCTTTTTATATAAGTCGGCCCGGAAGTTTTCGACGTGCCATGCGTAGCGCCTGTCTGCATTTTTTGTGCACGACTCTTTCTTCAATTACGATTTAAATAGGTTCGAACAATAGACGAAAGTATAGTAAGACAGTCTCTAAAACAGTATAACGAAGAT
>JAIFRP010000026.1:9815064-9831972 GCA_032403825.1 Odynerus spinipes
CAACTTTTATACTCATATGTAAAGTATAATATTGCACTAGCGATTGATTTTGCAACGTAACTTGCAAGATATAATTTAGATATACAAACGAATAAAAATAAAATACGATAAATAATTTGGATCATGTTCCACCTCGCACTAATTTTGCAATAAAGTCGTTAACAATGGAGCTATCAAAAAATTTGTTAAGAACGGGACCAATGGGAGATTCGGACGTACAAAATGGAAACGGTTTAATCCCGATCGGTCCATCCCATCGCTGTTCTACAGATCTAAGGGGTGCAAGGAATAAGATAAAAATTTTGGTAGTTTGACGGTGCGTTAAAACGCCTTTATTTATCAGTTGATACTTACTCTAAGTTCTCGTACATAGCCGCAGTCGAAGAAGACTATACTTAAAGACGCGAACCGCGCTCGCGCAGGTAAATGGTGTCTTGCACGGTAACGCGCCTCGATTAGGTAATAAGGATTAGCAATTCATTCCTTATTCGTTATTACGATATTGGTAATAAATAACATATAAAAAGACGTATGCGTAAAAAAGATGGTTCACCAACTTCGACGGTGGAGCGCCTTTTTTCTCCCTTCTCTTTCATTCTCCGTCTATATTATATCTATATATATATCGATAAAAATCGAAGTGTGTGTAGCGGAACGACGCGGGAGGGGGAGGCGAAAAAATGTACAAAGTCTCGAGAGCTGAGATAGGCTCTCTGTCTCTCTGGCGAGCACGCGTGGTGTGTTATATTATAATATTTTATCGGCTACCGTCCTCGGGGTTTATTCTGATAGTGACTTTGTTGCCGAGCGCCGAGGCCAGTTTTTCCACGGTGCTCTGAGGAAGCTTGTTGGGTTCAGGATTCGTTGTCTCTTTCTCGGACGTAGTTGTATTCTCTGGTATGGACTTGGCAGTCGTTGTTTGATTATCCTGCGAAAAATAAAAAATGGAATATTACACGTGATCTTTTTTTACAGATTCTACTAGCAGTTCACTTAAGAAACAGTTCTTACTCCTTCGGTCTTCCTTCGCAGATTGGATCTCTGTAAAGTAGCAGCCAACTCATTCTGCAATCTCGACACAACAGGCCCGTTAGTTTCGTCGTTTACGCTCTTCTCTACACGAGGTTGTTGCGCTAGGAAATCAAGCTTGGCAGGTTGCTTGGCTTCTCCCTCGTAAGCTCCTATCCTAATGGCGACTTTTCCAACAGGTGCTTTTGCGGTTGGTCCACCAGCAACCGTACCATTGGGTGACACACCGTTACCAGTCACAATCTTAGCAGTCTCGGTACTAGGACTCGTCGATTGCTCCTTCTCCTTCACTTGAGTCTTAGCCGCGGTACCGGCAGCAACATGACGCGGACTTCCATTGATCGTCGACGTTGAGGAAGAATTGGAAAGTGGGAAATAGGTCGGTGGGGGTTTAGGTATCACTGGATTTGGTGCATCCTTCAATTTAAAGGACTCGATGCTCTGCATCTCCACGGAGTCCTCACTCGTCGCAGCTTTCGTTACAACAGGAAGCGGAGGAGCTGGTGGAGCCGGTGGTGGTGGAATCGGAGCACTGTTCGTTGTGTTCGGCGTTGGATTGGTTGGCACATTGCTGTTAGTCGTAGTGGTCGTAGTGGAGCCATTGAGTACCCTCTTCTCTTGTTCCTATATTATTTGAAACACACAATATTTAGAGACGACGTATTCAAAGCGTTTAAATCCTGCTGGATCATCGAACCAAATTTGAAACAATTGTGTATCATTTTATCAAACTATTACTAACAGTGTAAGGTGTAATCGTGACCAACACACGTGATTTTCTCGATGTCCTCGTGGTTCTATTCATCTTCGAAGCTTCACACAATTCATACTAGTTCTTTTCTCGCATTAGTTAACTCGTTTCTCGTTTTAGTAATATTAACATTAAATCGAAACCGTTCTTCGAGTAGAAAAAAGGAGAAGCTCTTCGTGCGTCATTGCAATTCTGTTGAACTCAACCAATAAAAAGATAAATCTTAAACTTCCTGTAAGGTTCGTGCAATCGAAGGAGGAACGAACGAGGAAGATTATTTCACGGAGAGCGAGTAACTTTTTTTGTGGTGTAGATGAGATTCTTTCTCTTTCTCTCTCTCTCTCTCTCTCTCTCTCTTGCTCTCGTTGTCGAAGCTACCTTGAAACCGATCGCGCGGCTCGCTCGGTCCTCGCGTAACTGAAAACAGACGCAAGCGTTTCTTACGTCGCCGCTCCGTTCGTGTTCTTATGTAAGAGCCCCCCTATTATTTTGCGCGTCTCTGCCGCAATTCGCAAGAAACCGACGATGCAAGTAGCGTAGACGAGAGAAACGAATAACTTGCGGTAATAGAAGAAGAAGAAGAGGAGGAGGAGGACGACGACGGCGAAACAGTCGGAGAACAGATTCTATGTCCGCTCGCACGCGTGGACATCGAAGGACTGGAACTTATCCGATTATTACAAATCGATCGGTCTGCGTAGGAGACTACGCGCGTCGATAGCACCGGACTAATCGACGATAAGAAAGCCAACGACGATAATACGTTAATAAGAGTCGTTAGACTATTGTGTGTATGGATTAGGCGTGTAGATGTGTGTAGCGTGACACGAGGATGATTAGAGTTTCACAGATAATTCCGGTTTCCTTTTTATTTCCTCTCTCTTTCTCTTTCTCTCTCACTCTTCTTTTTTTATATCCTTTCCATAGTCGACTATGAAATCGATGAACTCGGAGAAAGTCTTGGAGGATGTTCCTGAGAGCGTGGCAGCTTGTTAGGTGCTTGTGTATATATGTATGCGTGTTTGATAGAGTGGGGACACCGGAGAATGATCGAGTAATTACGGCGATCTCGTTAATAAGGATCGATAGGATTGATTCTCACGTTGGCACGTATCTGGTGTACACGCGTAAGAGGATTATTAATTTCCAAAGGTCGATATTTAACACCATTATTATAATTAATCACTCGAAGGTACTCGCGCGTGGAAGATCGATAAAGACGGCGAACTTCGTTTATCTTCGAATTTATCTTCTCGATCTTCTTTCCGATTAAAATAATTATTCAAAAAATAAACCGATAGAACGAACGGTAAAGCGATGCAACGCTCGTGACTCGAAGGTGCAAACTATCTTCTCGCGAACTTGGTCGTTTCGATGGTACGTACGAACGTCGCAACTAAATAATCGTATCGTGCAGGTGCGCGCGTGTGTATATGTGTGTATGCGTGTTCGCAAGTTTGTCATGCGCTTCGTTCCACACGACTAATACATTTACTCGAAGAGGAGAGACGAGTCGAGTATATTACGGTGACTTTATAATTTTGTCCTCTTATCTGTTTGCTCCGGCAGATCCTCTCGCTAACGTTGGCTGTGTAATTAAGAGCGCGAGTGTGCACGCTTCGCTCGGCTAGAAACGCGAAATCTTTGAAGTTCGTCTACGTACTCGCGCTAGTTTGTCAAACGAATCTGTTTCTCTTTATTTTTCTAGCTTTGGAACTCGAGACAAGTATCGAGTTCGTAAAATCGATAAAGATTACGGCGAAACTCGAGCTCGATTTTATATCTTCCTTGGAAATTTCAAATAAATAAGGAAGAGCTCGCGAGTTTATTTCGTAGGACTTTCACATTGTCTCCGAATTCGTTTTAGAATGATCACTCGGTATATATATATATATATATTAATTGTGATTACGAATGCACGTAATAATTTACCGGGTACTCGTTAGCCCGACTCGCATTCGTGCTTTCACTTCGTTAGTTACCGAAATTTCCTTGTTGCTCGATCTTTTCGGTAATTAAATCGTCTTCGCTCGTTCTAAAAAAGAAACACACAGAGAAAGTTTTCTAACGCGAGACGAGTTTTATATGAATTATGTTCCTTCGTATTCTTAGAGATATGAAAAATCATTTGATATATCGCGTTTTCAAGAAACGTCGCCTTTTCCGGTAGCGATCGATAATAATCGAAGAGGATAATCGCGCGCAGTCCGATCATGCACGATGTAGCATACTTAAGTACGACACACGGTAGCGTTCTTGATTACATGCTCGATTTAGCTCGGAGATAATTTTTATCTCCGATGCAATCCTATAGTATAAATCACTGATAATAAATGGCGTGTGACGTTCTCGTTGAAATTTAGGTCAACGCCGTGTAAAAAAGCCTTCTCTCACGCGGTACCTCGTTGAGAGAAGATGATGATGAGAGAACCGGAGAAATACGTGTGTCAGGTGTAGAGACTTTCATAAATTAACGATGATCGATTTGCTCTTACCGGTTCGGTAACTTGATCTGAAAATTGAACCCTTTGCTGTGCGGCGTTGAACATTTTTCGATGCGCTCGCTTGAACTCTTCCATTAGCTGAAACAAATTGAAAAAAAAAACAAAATAATCGATCGAGAGAACATTTTATGTGCCACTACAATATTTTTATAATCGACAGCGAATTGATATATTTTAAACAAACTAACCTTATCGTGCGTGACTTTTTGTTCCTGCGCTCTGATAGCTTCCGGGTTAGCCGGTTTTCGTGCTTCGGTCATTTTCTCCTTCGACGCATCCGCTTTGGCCGCGTTCATACTCCTCTGCGGACAAAAAAAGAGGAAATAAAATGCATCGTGATGCGTTAACCAACGTATTTAGAGATTACTAAGGAATTTTTCACGATCGCGCACGGCAGGGGGCTACCTACGCGATATCGCGAACGATAAGTCACGCTCGAATTCACAGAGGACGTTAGCATTTGTTAAATTCCGCATACCGCGCGAACGCAACTTCTTCGCGCTCGTAAAACCATCGGTGCGATCGAACATTACACACAACGAGGAGGATGCCAGCCTTTAATCCATACTTTATATGCGCCGTATAGAAATCGAGCGTGTAACGACATAACAACGTGGCGTGGCCGAGGCTCCAGCGAGGAAGAAATAATCGATATTTTCTTTACACTTCATTAGAATGCGATTTCTTTGCGAAATACTAATAACGACGTAACAATCGCGAGCCGAGGCATCCTTCTTGCCTTTCCCTCCTTTTCTATCTCTGCCTACTCCTTCGATTATTATTAGCGAGGGAAAACGGGAGATCTTTGCAGGAAATCAGAGGAGAATGTCAGTTTCTACTAGAGATCGTATGAACGAAAGAGGAAGAGAGATAGATAGATATATAGATAGGTAGATAGATAGCTCGATGGTCTCTATCATCGTCTAATGATCGAAGTCGACGGATCGGGTAATCTCTTATTAGGATATTTGTTTTTCACCGAGCCCGTAAATGGCATGTCTGTCGTCGTCCTTCTCTTTCTCCTTCTTTCTCTAATTAAAATCCAGATAATGATCGGTGAGTACCTGCTGGGCTCGCCTTTGCAATTCTTGAGTTATGGCAGTGCTCAGATCTGTAGTAGCGATCGGTGACGTTCGTACATTGGATCCACGCGTTGTACCGACCGAGGATGTTTCGTTAGTCTTGTTGGACCCTGTGGATGCTGCTGTTGTGGAGCCAAATGAAATTGTGGAAGATGGCGGTTCGCAGGATGACGTTGACAGCGACGAGGAAGTTGATGCCGAATCTTTGCTGCAGGATGACTCGAGACTGGACTCGGTTTCCGTTGAACCCGTGCTACCCATCGACATGGTGCTACCCATTTGCATACCCATCGCGTTCATGGGTTTAGCGTCTGTTAAATGATTAAAAAAATTATTTCGTTAGTTGTTGGTCATTTCGATACAAATTGGATATTTTTATATACATGTTATTTATAAATTGGTGTAATTTAACTAACCTGTCGGCCATTTATACGGAAGAGGTGGAGGGGGTGCCGGAGGACAAACGGATTGATGAACCTCCACGGTAGTTATCGTCTTCCTTTCTGTTTCAGTCTGTCTCTGCACCAATTGCAGCTCTGCCAGTCGATTAACGTCGTGCTGCTCGTTTTCCTTTTGAAAAAGGAACGGAATGCAAACGGAAAAGGTTAAGATGCTGATATGCTCCGAGCAAAGTAATATGTTAAGAATCACTTCAGGGCGAATTATCGAGAGGCAAAAGGTCTAGTGACTTCATCTAGTTTTTTTTGTTTTAGTTACCTTGGAAGCGTGATAGAACGGCAGCTCATCCGCAGGGCCATCGTAAATGACATCCTGCTGTCTAACGTTCTCTCGCCGATAGGCCAAACGACGATTGGCTTCGTCCCGTGGATTGGCATCAAAATCGTGCACCTCGTAGTCGATCCTGGGTGCTACCGGATCGTAGAGCGGCTCGTTGTCCATCTCGTCTTCGTAATTCCCACGGGAATTCAAGCGACGATGACCAGGTTGTACCTGCCTGTGATTTTGATTCTGCGCTAGCCCCTGGTTCTGGTTCACACGAATGACAGTCGTGTTATTGGATTTTCGTATCCATTCCTGTGCCTAAAAATCGAGTCTTGAGATATTTTTTTGTTAAATCTTCTTTTTGACGAATTGTCTTCGTCCTTTCATTTTTTTTTCTTGATTACTTCGGCCGTGTTAACTTACGACTTCGTTCGACTTCCTCGTGGGAATAAAAATCGTTTTCGAGAGAGCGAGCATGATCACGAAGCAGTAATATCGAACATGCACGAGGTGTTCGCATGGCACAAGTATAATATAATCGAGAGAGTTTAGCTGATGATATATACGATGAACCATCTCTCTGTCCCTTACCTGATCCACGTGAGACCATTCGGAAGAGGTACAGCTGCTGGTGGACAGTGCGAGGGGGCAGCAGATCCTAATGGCCGAGAAACAAAGTATGAGTATACTATTCGCTCACATCGGGACTTTCTAATCTCGATAAAATGAATCCCATCGGAAGATTTATAGTTAGCTACGCTCGGTTTCGGTCTAAGGGGGATATTTAAACGACGTTCAGGAATTCATCGGTTCCACGATCGTTATCGCGAAATGTCCTATTAATAGGACGGACTTTCTCTCGTTTTCGCGTTCATCGATCGCGACTCGATAAAATTACTCGAAACGTAATATAGACGCGTGACTAATCGTAGGAACATCCCGTAGACATCGTAGACCATTCATCGATGAACAAATTGTTCCGAGTCGTCGCACGATAACGTTACGATTATTTTGATTACATTAGCGATGAAACATCGACTGAAATATCAATTATCTTACCTGCCGTTTCGATTGCAGGCATCATCTCGTGGATATCGTGGTTGCATTCTAGGATCTCGATGATGCTGAGGAGACGAGGAAGGATTTTGCAGAGGTGATGGACTCGCCGCCACGATGCTGGAAGTTTCGGAATCGTAGCCACTGGAGCCTCGAGTCCACAAGGGCTCCGGGCAATCGTAGAGGTGATTGGGCGCTGGTCGTTGAACGATCAGGTCCAGAACAGCCGATCCTCTCATCACCTCGATTGCTCTCTCGAAGGGAAGATCGGTCAGTCTTTGTCCGTTACACCAGACGATCACGTCACCAGCTTTCAGGCCAGCCGCTCGTGCCGGTCCACCTTCCCTTGTACCCTATGTTCACTTGATTTTATCATAATGATTCGTTGCTCGATTCTAATTAATTGCTTTCGTTCTAACCTCTTGATATGTTACGTAATCCAAAAGTACCCGAGAACATAATTAACATATTTCAATTTTATGCGCGCGTTACTATCGAGCAAGCTTTCCTAACGTAAGTCATTTTATGTGCATAGGTTCATCCAACCTGAACGGTGAGCCCGGGTACGATGCCTCTGCAAACGCCACAGCCAAGTCGACCTTTCTCACCGACGAGTATTCGGATCCTAACTTCGCTGTTAGGAACGGCTCCCACACCGGTCTCGTTGTACTGCAGCTGTTGTTGCTGCTGTTGCACCATGTGCCAGGTAACCGGATCGTTTGGATTGCTTTACGAATTGTAAACGACTTTTAGAACGAGGGAACCATCCCTACGAATGCTATCGACTCCTCGAACTTTTAATTAACGATTGGTACTTACTCTTTCACCGGTATCATCCCGACGCCTGAAACAAAGAGAGTAGAACACAAACGTGCTGCGTGATATCTCTCGTGACTGGTGGTAATAATAATAATAACGGGACAAAACTTTTTAACCTACTCGCTGTATCGCGAATCTCGTGGAAACTAGAGCCAACTAACCGAGTTACCGAGCACTCAGGCGTACCACCTACTATCTACTCGCGAATACTTGAAACGTGAAAATATAATTACTTCGAATTTTCAGTACGAGGACCTGCTGGTTCTTCGCCAAGAGGGCAACCTCCTGATGCACGGCATCTTCCACGGGATATCCGTTCACCCTTAGGATCTGATCACCTACCTGAATCATCGAAACGCCAATTATGTTAACTACAGACCTACGGAGATCGGTATCGTTATCGACATCATCTCTACTATGTTTACAGACCCTCAGTCCGTTCCTGTGTGCCTCGCCACCGGGTTGAACATCGCTAACGTAAAATCCAGCAGCGTACTCCCTGCCACCACGCAAGGAGAAACCAAAACCGGATGCACCGCGACGTCTCAATCGTACGTTCCTGGTAACGCCGATGACGGCCATCCTGCCGCCTCCCACCGGATTTCCAGGACCTGCACCATTCGATGATCCCGTCCCAGCACTGGACGCGCTGGAAGAGCCACCGGATCTGGAAAAATCAATTTAGCATGATGGTACGCGTTTCTGTTACATCATAGACAAACGCACTAAAATCAGGAGACATTTTTTTTCGTAAGACAGGGGCCCTAACATGTGCAATTAATTTTAACACGACTCTTTCTCCGGCTCGTTGCATAAAAGTCAGGAGGACCTTACTTTCTCAGCTCGCTTCTTTGTGAAATCGTCGCTGTGGGACTCGCTCTCGATAATAATAACATCAACGATGATGATAATAATAATTACGTAGGACGAGAACGAATCGTTGAGATATTCGCCAGTTTGTAGAAAGTTTCTTTAAGATTCCTCGTGTGCGCGAACGCACGCCTTGCACGCGGTCGTGCGGCACGGCACCTAGTCGTTACACATAGTATATGTATGTACGCTTCCGATTGATTTCCGCCCTTTCCCTTACGCCCACGCATATTCGCATCGTGATCTCTGTATTACGTATATACTGCACGAACGAACTTCCATGTGGTTTTCTCTACCTGTCGTCCCGCGTGCCAGTCGTATTTGCGGAAAAGATAGGGAGATCGTATTTCCGCGTAAGTGAAGTCGTTAGACGCGTTCCTCGTGCGTCATACCGGCTTATCGTCTCGAATATACATATACACGTATATTTATGTAGGTACTTACGGCACGTGGTACGTGTCGTTATCGGCACTAGATATCTATAGTTTTAGTCATCGTGTTTGTTCAAGGATATCTTCAAATTTACACCGAGGTCGAAGAGAAGTAATTAGAAAGGAAAATTAGGATTGATAAAGGCTCGAAATGTCAGCTGCGAAATTAACGAGCCCAACACCTGACGTTGAAGGACTAGGACAAGATAACTCATCGTCATTGTCGATTGGAACTTCGCGTGGAGAAGGGAGGAATAAGGAAGGGTTACTTTGTACTCGCTAATGATACCGAGAATTCATCTTTCCTCGGACATTGAAAAGATTATGTCACTCGAGCGTGTCTGGGGAGCTCGTGGGATGCTGCAGGATGACACCGGGTAAATGACTGTCATTAGAAGGAGTGAAGAGGATCACGAGCAAGTTACACGCTCGACGATTTCTTTTCCTAGCTTTTCCTCTTTCTGTGTGTGGTTTTTTCTTTTCTCTCTGTTCTCCTCTTCATTTCCTAGTTCTCTCTCGTTCTCTCTCTCTTGGTATTCTTGAACATCGATGAAAGGGAGAAAGACAGCAAGGTTAGTTCAGCAGCCACCCCGAACCACCGTCTGCCATCTCTCTAACGATTCTCTATTTCTTTCAGAGGAGAACGTCATTTTTCGTAACGGCAGACGTCTCGACTACTTCACCGGGCCCTAAACTTCGACCATTCACCCTTTCTACTTTTCTGGCACGAGTAGAGACGAGTCTCGGATCGATCCTTCCGCTTCTCGGCACGCGAATACCTTTCGACGACGATAAGCTAAGCCTCCGAAGTGTTCCGCAACATTTATTACATTTATCTTATTTTTTTTTCTTCTTGCAGGAACCATTCTGGCATCCTATCAACTTTCAATCAGAGAAGCATCTTAATGGAAGGTCAATCATCGGAGTGTTACAAATCGTTTATCCAAGACTCTCCGAGGTTCATTTTTAAGATAGTCAGATCGTGAGAGTCCGATCGAACGGTATACTACTTCTATCTCTATCTCTCTTTTTCTCTATTCTAGGATAAATAGCTTCGTTTATTAAGGAAGAACGGAGAGGGACACCCCGAGGCTTCTATTCCGCGTGGACTCTCGTGGGAAACGAAGCCCATCGACCGGAACTGTTCGTTGTGTAACACCCCGACAATGGAGAGCAGTACCAGCAACATCAACGGCTGCAGCCGGCAATAACAAGAGGAACAACAGCTGATCCCTTTTTTTCGATGGATCACCCGCGACAATAATAACGAAGTACTGGCATTCGCATAAGACGAGAAAGAATACCGTTAGCGTCTTGTCGATATCGCAGTTCGACGATCGAGCTCACGAAAGTGTTACGAACTGTTATACCGCCTCTAAGACATCAAACCACGTCGTGATGCGACATTGAGCTTCTCGCTTCTTTTCTTACTTCTTTATACTTAGCGCGAATTTGATCAACGATTGGGAATGACAATTGGCTGGCTATCGAAAGCTTACCGTTACATCTACGTTATTTTTTTTTTTTATTAAGGACAGTTCATTGTTCGTCACAGAAAGTTTCGCTAGAAGATATATTCATGTTGATTAACAAAATTCCACTCACGGACGCTTATGGTAATATGTTCGACGCGTTTCGTGGGTCAACGCGGTACGAAGGCGCGACAAAAGACTCCAGGACGACACACCGTAACGAATCGTTTCATTCCTTTCCGACTGCACTTCTCTCGCGGGTTGAATTCAAAACGAGTCAAAGAAATTCGGTCTTGTATGCATTTATGTGTATACATATATGTATCTCTATGCACGAGGAAGGTATTAGAGGCGCGTAATTCGAACCGGTTCCGCGCGGGAATCCGTTTCCTTTTGAAATTGAGCGATTATACGGAAAAGAGCCGCTCTTCTAGTCGGATATAATGAACGTGCGATCTTCGACGCGTTTTGCGCATTTTCGCGTCTCTTCTATAGAGAGAGAGAGAGAGAGAGAGAGAGAGAGAGAGAGAGAGAGAGAACAAAGGGAGTCGTGCGTGTAAACCGGTTACCCACCTTATATGGAACGATAGATATCATTTCCGTACTGTCCCAGGGATTTATCGTTTTCCATCTAGAGTTAATACCGCGATTCCTTTACGATGGATTTCGCGTCGTTATCGCGAATGGTATCGAAAATCGAAAGTATCTTCCATATAAATTCACTAGATGTGTATACGTAGACGCGTGCAAGGCAATCACCTTGCTTCCAATTTCTAACATAGTTTTAAACATTCGATTCATTCCACTAGATTCACCTAATCCACGATCACTATTCTTTCATTCCACCGTCCGACGTGGTCCCATTTACTAGGCACGTAACATCGATTACAAAGTTACGTTAGTTTCTAGTACATATGTAGACACGTATACACATACACGCGTATCTCGCTACGATTAGAATGCATCGTGGAGCGTTCCTCTTCTTATTTGCATTCCATTCGCGTATGCACCGCTTACTACGGGTGTAAGTGTAATAATAATAATAATAATAATAGTAGCAATAATAACGAGCAAGGAGCTGCTGGGAGAGAGGGGTGTAGACCTGAATCATAGGAGAAAAGGGAGAGGGAGTTTCAATTCCGTCCACGATCTATGGTAATTTCACGGTGTGCACGCGGAGAGACCGGTCCCGAATAGAATCGAAGCGAGAAAAGCCTGTAAAAGCAAGACGAGTTTGGAACGCACGCACGCACGTTAAGTATAGCGATTAATCTTTTGAGAGCGTAGTGCGTAGAGCTAGGCGCGGAGGGTCCAATGAATTTACGGTAGGAGGGAAGCTTTTATTTTTCGAGTATATTAATGATTAAACACATGAAAGATATTGCAGTTCGTATTTTTCGCTTCCCTCTCTCTCTTTCTCTCTCCTATGGATTCCAAACCCCACTTTCGAAACGATCTAATCTCCGGTAGGGACTCACGAACGAGTTTCACGTTCCTCCTCCTCTTATCCCCCTCTTCTTGGACTCTTTCGGAACCCGTTATGGCGAATCGCGCGTGGCGTTACAATTTCTCGAATAAAATTCGTTTTCGTTACGGCCGAATTGCCGCGGTAAGTGCGCTCTCGGCACGAGACTCTCTCGTGGAACGCGTGTGTAGGAAAAGAGAGAAAGAGAGAGAGAGAGAGAGAGAGAGAGGAAAACCGCGCTTCTTTCACGCACGAGAACACCCCGTTCTTCTATTCTCCCTTTTTTTCTTCCTTTTCTTTTTAGAATTCGTATCGATCCACGCGCGACTGAACGCGTGATCGGAAATCCATCGGTATTCTCTGCACCTTGCATTTCTCGTAATAATGCAAATTAACGTTCTCCCGTACGTGAATAAGTAAACGATCGATCGGCTAATAAACTGTCACCGGCAGGAGTCACGCGACTATTCGCTTCTTCTCCGTGAAATATACCTACCTACCGGTTTTCCCGATTTGCATGAAAAACTCTCGCGATAAACGCTTCGATAATGTAAATGATAATTCACTTGAAGCTATTAATTATTTATGTCTCGAGGTAAACATTCTTTTTGCAAATCATTTGTTAACGACTTTCGCTTCGGATCGACTCGAGAAATATTTTAGGGACGGGATAGACTTCAAGATGGCGAATGTGTTAATCATGTTATTTAAGGAGAAATAGAAACTCGTTCTTCACTTCGTGTCGGAACCTTTCCCGAGGTATCCATGTAGTTACTTCTTGAAAGGAGCGATCGAAATATATATCGACTTTATAGACCGATCGTGTGCACCCCGCCTTTTCCACTTGGCACGAATCTCGAATGAACTCGAGAAGAGGAAAGAGGAACGGATACGATACTCGAAAGGACGAGAACACGCTCGTCTCTCAGGGCGTGCCTTTTCCGTGTTCTTTCCACTCTTGCATCAGCTTTCTCCGCATTGTTGCCGAGGTGGACGTCTCCTACGACCTTTTCAACCTTTTCTACCTGACCGAGTCAGTTAAAATATGTATACATTATTTCTTGACAAATTATTTCGTTATCGCTATCAGAGCAGCCAATATTTTTAAGGCCTTTCGGAATTTAAAATAAAATTTTGATACTCTCTGATAGACTCTGATCGTGATGTATCCTTGTTTGTTACAAGTTTTAATACTTTTTCCACTGTTGTAGCAATCACGTTCAAAGGCAGAGAACAACGACGGTAGCATCGTACCATCAACGAAATTCGATTAGCCGGCCTCCTTTGAACGCGAAATCGCCGCTAATTAAACCGATCACCGTTCTCTTTGCCTCGCTCGTTTCCTCCTAATTCGATATCGAAAGGCGAACGACCGGAGGCTGCTGCTGATACTTGACAGAACGGAGAGAGAAGCTTCCACCGATATTTCCGTATTTATTGCCGAGAGTTCGGAGGAAGTCGATGAAGAGAACGAGGCCATTCCTTGCCCGCGGCTACTTGATGCCAATTCTTCGAAATCGTACTCTCGTCTCTTTCCTTATCGTCTTCTCATCCTTCCCATTTTCCATATTCTTCCGTTCTCTTTTTTCAATTTTTTCCCCCTCGATTATTATCTCTCGTCGTTCGCCTTGAAATTATATTTCACCGAGAGGAAGCGCAATAATCAGATCTCCGTCAAATTTTCGTGGGAAGGATAAGCTTGATAAGTCTCATAATTATTGAAACTGTAATACGTATCTGTATACGTATCTGTATACGTATCATATATGTATACACGAATATGTTGAAAGTTCAAAGTCAATGACAGATAGATAGATAGATAGAGACAGATGCATGGCATTGAAGCGAAACGGAAAGCAAGAAAAGCCGCACACTCGATCGAGTCTGCGGTCAATGGAGCTATCGCGTTTGCCAGAGAAAAATACAAAATCGACTCTCTCCTTCGTCGGTCCATTTCCTCTTTTTCTTAACATTCGATTCACGATATTTCATTTTTGTACTCTATACAAACCAAAAAAAACGTAACAGGAAAAGTCAGTGTTATTATTCAATATTATAATCGAAAAGTTTTTCCTTTGTTACAGAAAAACTCCGAAAGATGGATACGTGTTCGTATGACGATTTATGTTTACCTTCCTTGGATAGACATTTCTTTTACTTGGTGTTTACAAAAAGGAGACCGAGTAAGATAGAGTGACGAAGGTGACAGTACCACAAGGTCCGTCGTCGTGTTTGCGGTGAACGTTAACGGTGATCGTCTCTTCTCGCAGTAAACTTTTAACTTCAATCTTCTCGAGTCTGCTCCACGAGGAAACACATACAGCTATTATAGGTGAGTTATATCCATTTACTACGATAGGATAGTAAATTAGTTTCTCGCGACACGATAACGGGATCGATTTTACGAACTTGCGAAAAATTATCGTTTTCTGGGTCATTCCTCCGAAAGACACGTCCAAAATCTTGGAAGAGAGTTTATTTAAGATCGTTCTGTGCTAAATCCATCACTCAGTCCATTTTGTAATACAATGTAAAGTAAAATTTGTCTTTTTTTCTTTAACAAGCGTCTATATTTAAAAGAATTTTTAACACGAGTAATAGCCGTTTCGTTTTCTTTTATTTTTTATTATATAAGTACAAGAACTATACCAAGCTGCTATCACCGAACTATTTCTTAAGCGATAATAACAATAAAGAAATAAGTTTTCGAGTCCATAGAGATAACAGAGTGTAGGAAAAGACATTACTTATTCGTTCGTCAGTCACAGCGAAGGTATATAGTCGGAGCAAAAGCGGTAATAACGAAACGGCCTTCGAGTCGCGAACATTGCTCATCGCTTTTACGACGTTGAAACCGAGCGAATGATTCTCGAACGGTAAGGAAAACGCGCTCTACTCGAAACGCCTCGAACGATCCTTTGCGAGACGTGTAACGTGCGCTGGAATGAACGTTTCGTTGATGGTCTCTCTCTTTCCCTCTCTCTCTCTCTCTCTCTCTCTCTCTCTCTTTCTCTTCTCTCGTGAGTTTTGTTGCTTATCTTAAAAGAGAGAGAAAAGGAGAAGGAGGAGGCAGACTCATGGGACTTTGGCGAGCGTCATAAACGATATTGCTTGCCGCCTCGAGGATAATTGCCGCGAGTCGTGGAATAATTATGCAAGCATGGAGGGCTCTCTCGCCTTTTTCTTTACTCCTAATAAGGGAAAATCGCCGCGGGCGGGGAAGGCTAAGTATGGCATCGAACTCGGCACGATTAACATCCTTTTTTTCTCTTTCTCTCTTCTTTAGGTTCATTGAAAGATATCCGAAAGAGATATCGGAGTTACGGTCAACATTCTGTCTTTAGATCGATTATTCTCTTATTATCCCTTACAGGCACTCGTCCCGTTACTTCTTCTCGTCGACGCAAGAAGATTTCGTAGGAAATTGATCACGAGAGGTTCATTGTACGTTAAATAATCCGTTTTCCTCGATCCAACTCGAAAGTGACTACTCGAAGAGCAGACGACTCTCAAATTCACTTTCTTCGTTTTATCGCACTCGAAAGATTCACTTTCGTTTACGTTTCACGTTTCCAGATCGTATCTCAACACCGATTTACCTCTCATCTCGTTTATAAGCACCTGCCTTCCAGCTAGGTAGATAGATAGATGCCTAGGTACGCGTTCGCGATCGTTAAACTCGAACGATCTTTTTATCACGAACGAACTTTCGTTTCTCTCTCTGTCTCTCTCTCTCTCTCTCTCTCCACGATTTTTTGCATTTACTGTCTAATCGTTAATCCGCAGAAATATCATCGACGAGGGAAGAAAGAAAGGCTTCGTCGACGCCTTTCGAATCGTCACGCTTCGTGGGACGTGGTCAAGACGTGGATGGAAAAGCGATGAAAACGAGTAGCGGGATCATCGATAGTCGAACGAGAATGGACAAAAGAATCGGTGACACGGGATGGTAAAACGATATATACAATATATGTGTGTGTGTGTGTGTGTAGATATATGAACATATATAAATATGTGTCCGTGTGTAGGATGTTTCTTCTTTCAGGCACGCAAGTGCGTAAGAAACGTACGTGCACTTGAAAGAAAGAGAGATGTGTGTCAGCAGGTCACCGACATCCATCAACGCCAACGAACTTCGACGTTTGCCTACTTCTTATACGGCTAATTTCTTTTCATTAGGAAAAGCATGCTACTCGGCTACTCGACCTCTCGTAGACTCTTCTTATCTTTCCACGAAAAAGTTCTCTCTTTTGCGGATCACTTTTTTACTTAGGAGATCGTCGACTCGCGATTGGTATATGTAGGATAAACTATACAATGATTGACGCTCTGAGTAGGATCTCTGTTTGGAAAATTCATAAAAAAATAACCGAAGTCAGTAATTTATATATCGTAGGTTTAATGATGATAGTCATTGGTATTTAAAATTCGATTTTTAAATTGAAGATCTTATATATTCTTTATAGTTAAAATTTAATTATTCATTTATAAATGCATTAGACTTTTTTAGCATAATGACAAACGCAAGATAAATTAGATACCATATATTAGTCTCTTTGATCTTTAACTCCTTGCGTACGATTCATCGTTCGTTCTTTCTGTCATACTTATTTTCTACCTTCTTCTTCTTCTTTTTCGTCTGCCTCTTCAAGGGTTAAAAATGAAGAAGAGAAGGACGGCGTTCATAAAGCCCGGCATATGGCGGG
>JAIFRP010000026.1:9831985-9843788 GCA_032403825.1 Odynerus spinipes
GGCCGCCTCGAGCCGTTCCGAAGGCACGCGTTTCAATTCAACGTGCAATTTTCGACAATAATGGCACGTTCTCTCGTTCGCGCGCGCGCGCGCAGCATAATCACGAACATCTGCAAATATCTCTCGAGAAAAGGTGGAGTTGTCTCGTACAAAAAAGAACGAAGTAAAAAAAAAAGAGAGAAAAGAAATGGAATTCGAAGTTTCGCGGGTTTCGGTTCGTTAAGGCGGGAACGAATAGCGAGACGAGAAATTCACGAATAAATTTTTCACCGCCGGGGACTAAAAGCCGGAAGTTTAATGCGCGTGCATGCTTTGAAAGTGTCGATCGTAAAAGTTTCGAGGAAAGTCTTCTATGAAATATTCCTATGCTTCTTTTCTTATTTCTTTCTCTCTTTCAACTTCTACAGCCGTTCGTTTAAAGCCACGGCAACGAAAAAGATGGCGGGCGGTCGAGTACGCATTAATGTTTTTCAATTTTCATGTATATTCACGACATTCGCCCCGTGCCCGATCGCTCCAGTTTCGCGATACTAATTGCTCTCGTTTTAACCGTACACGGTCTCTTCAGGCCATTACTATACTTTCCTGTTAGCGGGTAAACGCCCTCGTTATGCTTAGATCGTTCTTTTGAGAAATTTTTTACGAAATTTATATATCGTGCGTTAAATAGAAGCGTCGTTTTTCAGAAACATTAAATTTTTATACATTAGCGGTTCTAAGTTTGCGAATTTGATGTCATCTAATTTTTTAAGAGATATCATATCGGAGAAAAGTATAAAATTTGAAGGTAGAAGACTCTGTAAATCATTTCGTAGATCCCGATTTCGAAATCACGTACGCATTCGATAATAAAAGGGTTATCGACAAGATCGATCGATTAACGAGAGAAAAATAACAAAAAATGCGCATGCACCGTTTTTCTCGGTGAAAGTCGTCGAAACTCGAATCCCGGAGGCACGTATACTCGTACTCGATATTCGGATCGACAATTCGGATAACGAGCAATTATCCTCTCTCTCCGGACGATATATGCAGAGTATTATCGTCGTGTCGCTTCGATGCGCATCCGCTCGGAGAGAGAGAGGAGATCACATCGTAGGAATTAATTGTTCAGAAACTACAGTTAGCCGGGATATGTGTGTCGCGACTCGTGGCCTCACAGAAAGAAATTCTTTTTCTACTTTTTTATTTTTTATTTTTATATTTTTCACATGCTGTATGCTTTCACGTAGAACCCAATTCTTTCACTCACTTTTTTCCCTAGTTCGCTCAAGATACGTATCGGACCAAATTTTTTCGTTATCTCGCCGATTTTCGTGATATCAACGTTACATATACAAAAATATAGGAGAAAAAAAGAAAATGGTACGTCTAGTATAAAGATGTCGTAAGCTTCCGTGAAATCGTTGAATTCTTTTCCGCGGTTCTGGTACTCGCAACACCGGCACGATTCCACTTCGCTTTATACGGCGAAATAATTGTCAGACTGGTGTGTATCCTAATCCGAAGTTAGCTACGCACGGTTTTCACCGAGTAGTTCGTTGTTCGTATAAGGAAAGGAAAGTTTCAGGCGTCAATTGGTCGATCCGTAACGAGCTCGTCGTCGTCGTGGTCGTCGTCGTCTTATGTTAGTTTGTTATAGAGATCGAGCCTCGAAGGATATAAGTATACGTAAGATCAACGAGGTATTACATAAGTAACGTGTTACAAACGCCTGTACGAGACGCGTAACACGCGCGTGTATAGGCGACGACCCAACGTAGGAGTTCGATGTACTTTTCGTTGTATATAATTTAAAAGAGTAAGAGAGAGAGAGAGAGAGAGAGAGAGAGAGAGAGAGATAATCGGCTGAGAATTCGATTCACTCGTCGGATCCTCAAGATCACCGACCTCCTTCCGTCTTCGAGCTCACCTTGATCTCCCCTCTTTCTCTACTTCATTTCACGATCTTCCTACAGGATAAAATGTAAGAAAAAAAATGCTGGAGAGAAGGAGAATTTCACTTTCCTTTTTCTTCGTCCTGTCTTCTCATGTTGGATCCGATCTCTTACCGGGAGGCAAGAGTAGCGAAAGTTACACTTGAACCACGTCAACGATCTATCGGATTTAATAAGATGAAGTAAAGCGACTGGATCGTTCCGTTTCACCAGGAGATAGGTACTCGCGAATGTACGGGTACAATGAGAAGCATTCAGAATGTCTGGTAATCCTTTCTCTTCCTCGTAGAATATCATTGTGTTAATTTGATTTTCCAATTAAGATCATGACTCTCAAATCAGGCGAATATAAGATTTTGATTACGCGCAATCGCTAGAAAATAAAAATAGAAAATGTGTATCCATTCGAGTCCATTCTACACACAGATACAGAAAAACTTAGAAACGATCGCAAAGAGAAGGAGCTCGATGATCGCGAAGCCATGATCGACCTTTAATCTCGTTTCTCTCATTCTACAGGCATTCTCAAGGCGTTGTGGAAATTACGCGTATGCAGGTTTAATTATCGATCTATTCCCATGGCCATGATATTAATCGATGGACGAATCGATCGATCGGATCTTCGTCTCCGAACGTCATATTTCATCGTCACGGTTGAACGGGCCTGTTAAACTCCGAGGATGCTCTTACTGGATGAAAATACGAAGAATAGGAGGAAGAAGAAGAAGAAGAAGAAGCAGAAAGAGAAGAAGTCGTGGCAAGCGATCGGTTCTCTTATCGGTGTGCGATCCTCGCGCGTCTTGGATATAATTTCCATTCCGTGGCATCTAAGGAGATAAACCGAGTGGAGGGTTCCACTCGAGATTCCGCTAATGCTGCTTGCGCGAACGCGCCGTGTGAGGTAACATTTTTAAGTGACCTTTCCCATGACACACGTACGCTCGCTCGCGTATCTGTATCCCAAGCGTTTGCTATACTATAAAACGATAGTCGAAGCGTTTTACTCGTAAACGTGTAGTGGGTATACTCTCCTCCACCTGTGCGTGCGTGAGAAAGAAAGAAAGAAAGAAAGAAATAAGGGGGAAGAGAGAGAAAGAGAGAGAAAGAGAGAGAGAGAGAGAGAGAGGAAAAAAGAGAAAGAGAAAACGAAACTCGGAGAAGGCATCCCTATCTTCTTTGTGTGTCTCGTTGTTGGAATAAACGCGTCTTCCTTTGCTTCACTTCCACTTCTTGGCCGACGTAACACCGCCATTGCAATCCGTAATTATGTAATATATTTTCCCTCTCTTTCTCTCTCTATTCATCATCATCTTTCGTATTTTCTCACGCACCTGAATTTCGAACGACCACCAACGACTTGCTCCAATCAAACAGTTGACTCAACTTTTACGATCAAAGTTAAACGCGTCGTTACACGGTACATACTAATGAGTTTACCCTTTTTACGCAGGCTCGATCGACTACTTCGATATCTCGACCGGTAGGAGATCCGAACGGATTAAAGCGTTGTTCGCGCGCTTTTAGCGTATTGTCTTCGTGGCCCGGTTAAAACGTTAACGAGGTGAAACAATGGCCCGTTACGCGGGTTCCAACAGTCGAGGAAAAACGTGGCTCGCGGGGACCTAAAAGAAGTGAAAAATAGAAAGAAGAAGGAGAAAAAGAGAAGACGTGGCTCCCAGAATTGTCGAGTGAACGGAACTTGGCAGATGCTCGAGAGGAAGTCGAGCATTCGTTAGTAATTTCGTAAAAAGAAGAAAAATCGTTTGGATTTTCTTCTCTCCCTGCTTCGATCGATTTCTACCCTAAATGTTAGAAACTACAAAGTAAATTACCGAGCTCGTCCGAGAGCAGAACGAAATCGAGAGTCTCCTTCAAATTTATTACCGATTTCCCGATGTCTCGCAACGATCAACACGCACTCGAGCGCGCGCGAGCGAGCGACCGCGGAAAGAACGTCCCGTCGTAAAGTTTCGACGTTTCCCACGTCGCCGACTCGTAATTTACCGCGAAAGAAGTGGCCGATTATGAAAACGGCGAGTGTAAGTTCATATATATACATATACGTATGTACGTTGGTACGTAGACGCGCGTGAAAATCGCTCGTAAAATTGCGAGCGAGTAAATCGAGCGTAGTTTGTGTAAAACTTCTATTAGAAAGCGCGGGGTCTTTCGTGCGGAAGCGAGGGAAACGCGGGTGACTTAAATTTGTTGGAAAAACGACGATGGAAAGTTTCGTTAAACCCTTTCGTACGGAAGTTATTACTTTTGGGAGAAAACAATATTTATCGGATGTTCGT
Organism: Odynerus spinipes; assembly: GCA_032403825.1. NCBI lineage: Eukaryota > Metazoa > Arthropoda > Insecta > Hymenoptera > Vespidae > Odynerus > Odynerus spinipes. The sequence continues at coordinate 9,836,220 of JAIFRP010000026.1, forward strand.
ATACAACAATCTTCATATAACGATACTCGGGCAATCGGTATTACTTGAGCTGTAAAATTAATGAAATATCAGTTTGTGTTTTTAAGCAAAAGACCTCCGAGGTATTTAATTTTCTTTTTTCACTTTTTCAGAAAGCATGATATTTGCTTTTGGACATCAGTACGAGAAGACGAAGAAAGACAAGGAAGGAAATTCATGGCACGTACCCATCGAAAGACTTTCGAGATAATCGCCGCATCTTATAGTCGGCGTATCCTCTTTGACTTTAAGGCCAATTTAAATAGCAATCCTTAGCCAGTACCGCGGTTCTCCCTCATTCCTACCTTCAACTTCCTCCCTTTCGAACCTCGCACACGGGAGCAACCATCTTCGGCTCGGAACGGATAATTACGCGAGTTAATAATGACTTACGAAGTGCGGAGATTCGTTCGTTTGCTTAGTTAGCAATGATATGCGTGCTTGGCGCATGTGGCTGCGTTAAATCCCATCTCGTGCTAATCGGAGCCGGAGGAGCCCGGTTACTCGCTCTCTATACTCCTTCCCGTTCTTTCTTCTCTTCGAGAGTCGCATACCATCGTTCCTTTTAACGTTCTCCAGCGCGAGCCTCTCTTAAGTTTACTCGCGTAGTTTTCTCACGGCACAGAGCCGAACGTATTTAAAACGAGATTATATTCCCTTCGTTCCTGGAATCTGGTTATTTCGTTACGTATTTATACTCCCCGGTTATCCCACTTTTTTCCAATTTGAATTTCCCGCCTCAGCGTTCGCGCAACGTTAGGTATACCTAATCACCGTATTTCGTTCTTTCTAATTTAAATTTCCCGCGCAACGTAGTTACCACGTTACTCCGTCGGTCTCTCTTTCCTTCTAATTTGAATTTCCCGCCTTTTGCCGTCGTCGTGTCTCGCGTATAACAAAAGTAGGCCGACACTCTTTCTTTCGGCCGAGTTGCACAGCCTGGCCCCGAATTTACCGCGCGAATTACGAAACACGCGCGCGGCCTTTGCGGAGAATCTCGGAGTGCAACGGAGGACCTCCCTCATTATCCGGACTCCTTAATGCATAACGTTGCGGTTAATGCACTGTTATTGCCACGATCGTATACACGTTTACACGTTTCCCACTTCTGCATCTCTCTTTATCTCTCTTTCTTTCTTTTAGTTTAATGGCACCGTTTCGTGCATAGACCAATAGATCAATTAGTTACTATTCATAAATTCGATGGCTGGAGGTATACTACTGAGAGAAACGAGCCAGTGAGTAATTCGTGTCAAATATGGAAATAAAAGAAATTTAAATAGGGAGAGAGAGAGAGAGAGAGAGAGATAAGAAGCATAAAATGTATATGTGTAGGTACGATCGAAAAAGGAGCCTCGTCGAAATCGCTCGTAGACGTCGTACGAAATCGCTCGTATACGCTTCACCCAACTCACATTAATAACAACCTTAGCGTCTTAGAAAATGATAGGATAATGCTCGGAGATCGTAAAAGCACATTACGCTCGCTTTTACTCGCTCTCGCGCTACCGCTGCAACGAGTAAGAGCGTTCACGTCAGGATAATCCTGAAGGAGTCACTATTAGAATTAATAAAACGTTTTTTAGAAATGTTCGCGTCACGCTATCGGTAATAATTGTAAAGTGTCGACGAAGAACGAGAATAAAAGAGAGAGAGAGAGAGAGAGAGAGAGAGATTTGGAGATGAAGCAGAAAAGCAGCAAAAATAGAGATAGAGAGATGGAGAATGCTCGGATGGTCATCGACTGTGTAGATACTAGCCAAGATCTTTTTTTTCTCTCTCTTTTTTTCCGAGCGACATCGAGTGTGTTTTACGCTTATGAACGACTTCCTCTCCATCGATCTTCCGGGTTTGCACGATAAATGCTCGAGACTCGGGTCGTTTCTCGAGCGAACGACGTTCCTCGCGTTCCGCGGCGTGCTCGAAGCATTCTCGTAGACCGCTTCGAAATTATACATCGTTTCTCTTTGATTTCCCCTAACGATTTGACCGTTCCTCTTTTTCTGTTATCCTTCTCTTCTTTTCACTTGTCGAATAATATTGTTTTACGAACACCCATTATTTTTTTTTATCGAGAAACATGAGATTTACGAGCGCGGTAAGTTTGGGAAAGAAAGTTTAGAAGATGGGAGATCGAGCGATCGATCTATCTCATGCGGGCATCGATGTCTCCGATTTCTTCACAGAAAATTACTATGAGAGGCATTATAACGCTGCTCGGAAAATTAAAGTTAGAAATTAAATTTAGAATTGTACTTCCCAATTTTCATAAATATTATCTGTTTTTGCAGTCGGAAATGTCTCTACTCGTTAAAATATCTTCGGCAATCAGAAAAATTGCATCGAACTCTATTAGTCCATTCTGATCATATTTAGAAAGTTTCGCAGTCGATTCAATTATTGTTTCAAAGTTCAACACGCTGTAAGGTGGCTTTGCAGGAAATCTCTCGTAGCTTCGAGGTCGAGCCTTTCCGCGAATCGATCGCGAGACTTCTCGATGCGTCGGCTTGGAATTCTTCTTCCTCGTAGTTCTCTTAACTCTTCGTCGATCCGTTCCACGTCCGATCAGTCTTCTTCTTCGTCGTCGTCGTCGTCGTCGTCTCTTATTCTTCTTTTTATCCACCCTCTTCCGGGTTCTCTATGCCCGTAAACGTCATCGACCGATACGGGCATTGTTTCCTCCACTGTAGAAACAATACTACGAAATCTCTCTCCTTTTATGTTCGGAGGAATATTAAAAACTACGTCGATTCTTTATTATTCGCGAGGAGTTCTAAAATTTCGATAGTTCTTATATTTTTGTTAAAGTCTTCGTGCCTGTATATCGCCATGTTTTATTAAATATTTTTTAAATGTATAGTTTTAACAAAAATTAATGTTAATTTTCATTTAGATAGAATAAAAATACTAATTTTGGTATCATTAATTTTGTTAAATAGATACATCGGAGTTATTATCGATAAGACTCGATGACCGGAAGCATACGACTCAATGAGAATCTCTTAAGTTCGCACGAACTTCATGGACCACTTCCGTCCGTCCGATCGATCGATCTTCCGGGTGGCGCATAAGTACAAGAACGTTCCTCGCGCTGGTATCCGATATCGTTCGACGAGTAAAACGAGTTTCGGTACCGACATAAACGGACCAGACCAGACTGGGCTCGCTCTCTTGGATGCTCGTGTAACCCTATAGGAAACCTTCCGCGAGTTTCACTTTGCAGTTCTCCGTTACCGGAGAATCCAAGTCCGCGTTTGCTCCTCTGTGCTTGGTATATCGAAACAATTGCGATTAGATTCTGTGCTTCTACTAACAGTAAAATTAAATTTAATGATTAACAACAAATCGTCCAGTCCTTTGTAATTCTCTTCAGATTAGATCTTATAGCGACAGATTTAGATCTCGCATACGACGAGGTATTATTTTTGCATACGAGGTATTATTTTTGCATACAAGTTCTGTAAATAATATAAAATTCACGTCGGAACGGCGCGTGTAGATTCGTGCCGGTGTTTCGTCGTACTCCAGCCCCGTGTGAATGCACTTTTAACGCGTCTAATGCGGGCCTAATACCAGTCGTTGGCCTTATTCTTTCCGCAACGCTCAAAGTATCACGTTCTTATCTCGGCAAGCCGGAGAAAGAGAGAAAGAGAGCGAGCACGACCGGTTACCGTAGCCGTGACTTTTTTCCATCGTCCTCCAGCATCGGTGCTCCAGTTAGACGCCCGTTCTTCGTTCGTAGCAAGAAACAATGTTCCACGCGTGCTCTCGCATGCCTTGACCCTTTTTTAAATATCGCCAAATTCGAAAATTCTCTACTCGTATTTTTTCGTTCCAAGCGATAACGATAACGTTGTTTCGTTATAAAAACCGAAGTTATCTAACGGGTGCGACAGCTCGATAGAAAGCTTCGATAGAATTCATTGTTCTATCGTGGATAAAGACTCGTAGTCGTTCGGAGAATTTTTCTTGTCGCGTAATTCATGCAACGTGTACCACCAACCCGATCGACGTTAGTGCGAGACGACGCGTGATCGGTAGAAAGATACGCGCGAAGAAAATGCGAACGAAGCTTCGATAAATTCCACACGATCCTCGTTCCTACCCGTCTCGGAGAAATTTATACGTCCCCGCGAAAGAAAGACGAAGGTCGGCCCAGTGCGTTCCTACCAAGAGCGCGCGATCGAACGATTTGTACCAAATGGACCGCACTTTGCCGATGACTACACGTTGTCTCATATCGATTAAGTCGCAAAACGAAAACGCGTGTATGTAAGAAATTTGAATTTGGCGGGTGTCCTAGATACCTCGAAATTTGTATCGATGTTCGATAGGATCAAGCGCGAGATTTGAATTAAATCGATACGAGATCACCCGCGTAATTTGAATCCTAACATTTTACGATATTCTTCTCGGGTAACTTTTAATTATATTAACCGTTGTTTTTTTTTAAATAGGTATAGATCCAATTTTGAAAAAAATAATCTAAGCCAATTTTAATAAGATACTTCCTTTCATATTAAAAAATACATTTTCTTTTTTGTAGAAACCCGACTTCCCTCGAGAGATCGCAATCTTCGTAACCCGAAGTCGAAGCAGAAGGTCGAGATATCTCGAAATCGTTATCGTAATCTGATATCGAAGGACAATAGCGAGACGTAGGGACTCGTATCGATTGCGCGTACCTTTTGTACGTCTCCGTACGCGGCTCCTCCGCGTTGCAGGCATTCTTATCGATTGCAACACGGGGATGCACTTTGGGGTGGGCAACCCGGAAGAAATGGAAAGGGTGGAGGGGGGGCGGTCAAAGATAGGAGGGTAACGTGACGGGAATTAATGTGCAGAGTGACTAAGCGTGGACGAGGGGTGATCGCGTTGTTGTTTTACGACCGGCCATGAGAAGCCTTCGTGAGATTAGGACAACGAAACGTGATGTCTTCGTTTCTTTATTTTTTTTCGTTATCGATATCGCCCGTGCAGCTTTAAAAAAAAAATTGATAAAAGAAAATACCTTTTTTCAACGATTAACTGTAAGCAAAAAAGAATTTTAAAAAAAGGAACACCGACGATACTTGTCAGCCCGTATACTCGTATCACTTACGTTCGACATTAGACTCGCTCGCGATGCGAATATCGCTTCGTTAGCCTCTCGAAGCCGCGACCTTCATCACTCGATATTTCCCGTAATTTTATACGGTCGCGCGAGCCGACGTCGTAACGTCGATTCATTTTCAAACGATCGAGATATAGCTGTAGGATCGTGCGAGTACATAGAATACCTGTAAACACACATGTATGCCTGTGTGTGTATATATATATATATATATATATATATATAAGCATGCTTGAATGGAATGTGGGATCCTTAATTCGCGATACGTAGAGAACGATTTTAATCTGTGCCGAGATGATCGCTTCTCTCGAGCGTATTCAGGACTGGAAAGAGATGGTAATAAAGAAAATGGTGGAGAGAAAAAAGACATAAAGAGAGAGAGAGAGAAAGATAGCGAGTGAGAGAGAGAGTAAAAGAGAGAAGGAGCGTACATACACGCCCCTTCGTCACGGAGAGCAGGAAAGAGTCGCGGTCAATGGCTGCGGTATCCGCAGGTTCAAGGAAAGCGGCCTGGTCCGATTCGACACCGTGTCGTTCGAAGAGAAGTGAACAGGTGACGGTGCTCCTGAAAATGCAGGTTAATAGAATGCCGAGGCTAAGTCTAAAGAGAGTCTCCTAGTTTAATTCGATGTTAGTTTAGAAGTATACGCGGTACTCGTAAGACGTTTAGTATTATATTATTTCCTATCTTCTTTCTTGTACCCAGAAGAGTGAGGCAGGGGGGAAGAACGTTTTAACATTTGCATTTTACTCGCGTGTTCTTCTGCTAGATCCGTAAAATATTTCCGGGATAATAATTCTCGCGATTTGACCGAGACATTATCCGTTTATTGTTTAAGTTACTGGTGTATAAATACGCACATATGCAAGTAGTATAGTATAGCGAGTTAAATAATAATTTAAGTATCGTAAATAAATGTATATGCATATATATATATACACACACACACACATACACGAAAACACACAGGCATCCGAGTTACCGGTGTTTATCCACCCACATCCACATCCGATTTAGACGCGTATGCATATTTATATATATTCAAGCACCTTGAACAAAAATTGAAAGAGATAAGCGATATTTGCGTATTAGTCGCGTTTCGCGAGGCACGCTATGCAAACGAGGGCGGTGACTCTGAAAAACGAGAGGAGGATTGAACGAGGTACTTGTCGCGACAAAGCCGGGAGACCTTTGTAAACGGATAAACGCGATTTAGGGTAGGTAGAGAACTAGGCGGAGGTTGATCGTTCCTGATACGAAGGAAACGAAAGATTCATCTAACACTCTAGAGAATAAGATTCCCTTTTTCGAAGGATCTTCGTTAGGAAGCCGGAGTAACTCGAAATTGTCGCGAACGCACGCGTGCACGCGCCGTTTCGAATAAAGGGACACACGCCTGACGTTGGCGTGCGTGTGTGGAAGCGACCAAGGTTCATTATCGACCGCTCGTATCGCTCACATGGAAAGGAAAATATACAGCACGCAGTTGGCGGAATAGAAAATACGAGGGGCTCGGTTTGGAATTTTTAGTTACACGGTGCACTTGACGCAACAATCGACGATGCTGTGCACTTTTGTTATTTGCGACAATATTTTTGCAGGCACGTTGCACCGGGTACCGCCAAAACGGCGGCTCGCTTGCATAGCAACAAACAAGTAACGAGTCTCTCTCTCTCTCTCGTTCTTTCTTGCACATATTTTCCTCGGCTCGATGCGAAGATCACCCGCTTGGCTTCGTCTTTGAATGGAAAGAGGAGACGTAAAACTTCCAGGGTGTGGAAGCACGAGTGAGCGAGAGAGAGAGAGAAAGAGAGACAGAGAGACAGAGAGAGAGAGAGAGAGAGAGAAACAGAGAAGTTATCGATCTAACTGAGAGTTCCCATACCGGTGCATGAAGGCGGCAGTAGACATGTTACTATCCATGGGGTGGTTCCATATATCTCGGCCCTGGAGCACGCCCTTGTTAACACTCCCAGCAGAGACAGTCGAAGAAGAACGTATACTCTCGCGTGTGTGCGTCCGTACGTGTGAGAAAGAGAGAGGAGAGACTATCCTCTCCGCTCGCGTTCACGATACTCCTCTCCTAAGCAAAGTTCACTCCAGGTATCGTATCGATTTTCAAATCGGCCTACCAGATATGTACATGTATAACTATCAAAAGTATAAAACTGTAGAAATTGGAGAAAAATCTAATCGAAAAAGACCGGTCGCATGAAGTATAACGATTCTGTTAGCCTGCCAGCACCTGCGCGACCTGACAGGTTGAAACCGTCGGCTGGACTGAAGTCAGAATGCGCATTCGTCGTCGTCTGGTTGGTTTCCATGGTGGTGGCAATGGTGGCCTCCTGGCGGTGCCACCGCCAGTGAAGCTGCTGCTGGTACTGGTGGTGGTAGTGGATGTGGTGGAGGTGGTGGAGCCGGTGGCGGCGGTGGTGGT
>JAIFRP010000026.1:9845190-9855699 GCA_032403825.1 Odynerus spinipes
GAGAGAGAGAGAGAGAGAAAAAAAAAGAGAGAGTGAAAAGCACTATTTTTCCTTCTCTCATTAACGGCAACGCGCAATAATCTTTCGGGCTCTTTCGAAATCAGCCTTCTCTCGGTAGTCTGGTCTTCTCGTTTCGTTTCTCTTGTTCCTCCTTCTCTCTTAGAAGTTAGATACACCTCAACTCGGACGGGCCACCTTCGTAGAAGCCGGAACACACTTTGTGCGTGCTCTCCCCTCGACTGTGTTCTACTTTTCACGTTTGCGATCTTTCCGCTTCCTCTTTTTCTTCTTTTTTACCTTCTTCTTCTTCTTCTTCTTCTTCTTCTCGTACAAGAAAATTCGGTGCTCAACGAGATGCACTTTTGCGCTCGTCTAACTCCTCATTCCTTTTCTACTTCCACGAGTGCTCATTTGCAACAAAAATTGTAGAACGAATTCTGGAATTCCAGTTGGTAGAATCGTTTTGATGAAAAATTAATTGTAAAAGGTGGCGATCACGTTCGACGATGACAACGCTTTGGGGTTGATATACTATATCGGTTCAGTCGAGAGTCGATCTTCAGTTTCGATGGACGCGACCGTTCCTCTCTTTTTCTCGATTTAATTCCCGAGACGGAATCGATAGGCGTGTTTTATATATACATATATATATATATATATATACATATAATCTATCTCTCTCGTTGTACCATCCACTTTTTCCCATTTCATCCCCGATTTTCTCTTTCCGTCTCGACGTCCTGCAGAGAACGAAAGAGAATGCCGATAAAGAGCGTGCCACTATCGGAAAAGACTAGAGTCTCTTCGCTATCCCGCCCTGACAAGCAAAAAATGCAAATGTGACGTGGCTTAAACGATTTTCCCGATCGAACCATTTCCACGTTTTCTGGTCAAAGGAAAAGATGAGAATTTCAAATCCGTTCGAGGAAGCGAGAAAGAGCTTAAAAAAAAGAAGCGTTTTCTAACTCCTTGCGTTTGGTGATTACTAATGCAAAGAGTGTAATATCTCGGAGTGCACTCGATCAAGTCGTACGATTTACTGCTTGTACTCGTTCATTGTTATAAAACCTACCCTTCGTTGAATGTTACAGTAGAATCGCTCGCGGCATATGGACCGGTATTCGCTTGGGAATTGTTACGGCCTCGTAAAATCTATTGTGTGAGCGTTATCGTTTAAAAATTGCGATAGTTATTTGAAAAAAAATTTCGTCAGAAGAGTCAGAACCTCGGTCAAAATCCAGGTAGCCGTAAGAAGTTTCTCTTTTTGCGCGAGAACTACACACGACCGAGCAAATCGCGCCTTTCGTGCAAACAAGGTGTTTGCCTAGCTCGTCTCGTGCGAGAAGAGACAACGTCTGGGCTGAAGCTAGAACGAGAAAGAAAAAGAGAGAGAGGGGGAAAATAAATCTATTGCTAGCGGTAAAAAGAAGAGGGAAAATTGTGTGTGCACGCAGGAACTCGTGGAGTGTGCTTAAAGGATGGCAAGCAGTCACGCCTCGCTCAGGAAGGACACGCGTGCTTAGGGTGACGCATACGCGACGTGTTAGGGTGTATAAACCGGAGGGAGATGGACGTCGAGTCACCCATTGTTGATACAGTCTCAAAAATGAAACGGTGCCGTGGTTGCGACAAGTTTCGAGAGGGTTAAAAAAGAGAATTAGAATTTAAAATGAAAAGCATTCCTTTCATCGAGATTTTATCGATCGAAGAGATACGTGTACAAAAAAAACGAGAGAGAAATAAAAATGCCGATTAGAAGATGTGGGGTATGTCACGAACCTTGATAAGACACTAACAAGGTTGGTGGAATAATTAAGAGAAAATGGAAATTCGATAGGTACGTTGGATGGCTACGTTTGCTTTGGCTAGACGCCTGAATTAAGGTAACCCGTCGTGCTTTAATGCATGCGAAGGCGCCTCGATAAAGGGGTTCGAATACGAGGAAGAAATTCGTGGACGAAATTGATCGTTTCATAGACCAATCACGTTGCTTGATCTTTTCTAATAAAAGTAGTCCTTCGATAACATGAACCTTCGTCGAAAGCATAATTAATCAGCTAGAAAAATTGTAAAAAAAAGAACAGCAAGCCATGCGACTTTTAATCGGATAATTTTCTTTTACGTACGCCGTCCGTTCTTAAAGACAGAAAAATTTCTCGGACTAATCCTAAGCACGAGATTTAGATAATAGATAAGGTAGAAGAAAAGGACGATGATCCGGCGGGCCTTTCCACCGTCATCTAACCATGATCTTCCACCAGCGAAATAAGCGATGCAGCTCGCGCGTACACGGAAAAATCTCTTAACCGGTTTTCTTCTCTGTCACTGTGGCCCTTGCTAGGTGGTACCTATGCTAGGGTACGATACGTAACCTCTGGATTCTCACCATGGCGCACCATCGAACATCTGTTCCTTCTTTGCACGCTGGAAACACGAGACGAGCTTCTCTCTCTTCTTCGTGGCTAAGCAAAAGGTATAAGGGAATTTCTTCCGTGCGTTCTGCCACGATTATCGGAGTCTTCGCATCGCGTATTCGTGTCCCGAGGCTCATGCGTTGGATTTTTTTCTTATTTTTCTCTTTAAATTGAAAAGGTAAGGAGGAAAATATACTTCATCGAATGTATAAACAATGTTTCCTTTTTATTATTTTTCCGTTCACTTTATATGTACAGCATTTTCCAGCGTCATCGTTTCGCAACCACAAATCAGAATTTCCGAGCTATGCAACTACCGAGAGTGCATCCTGCCGACTTCGTACATTAACGAAATTAAAGAGCGCCATTTCAAATCCGTCCACTAACGACGTTGTAATACTTGACATAGATTTTTTCCTCGTCGCATTCCTTACATTTCCCCCATTCCCTATATCCCACGTTCGCAAATCATTTTCACGATTTAGGAAGTTTTTTATCATTCAAATCGTCGTCCTCGTCGTCGTTCCCCATCGTTGAGAAACGTAGGACGTTTAAAGTATTATCCCGACGACATCCAGGGGGTTGCTAGGGGTGACGAGAGCCTCGGCTACGTATTATTAAGAGTATCGATCATTACGCTTTAGAATCCGAGGTATTGTTCTCCGAAGCCGATAGAAAATCTAGTTTCGCGTGTTTCGTCTACTATACGAACGATAACAATAGTTATCGTTATATTCGCAAATGGTTCTGACAATCCAGGATTTAAAAGAGACAAAAAGCGAAGGTAAAGAATAACGAGGCGTGGTTCAATTTTAGTTTTTATTATCCGTTACATATCGATTATCGAAAATACATAATTACAGTGAGAACTTAACGATATAAGACGTTTTTTAATCGTCCACATACATACGTGCCATTTTTAATATGTAAATATAAACACGTAAACGTCAATTCCTTAAATAACTTTTATACATTACACATTCACATGCAATGCGTATACTACGAAGAATGCATCAAAGAGGGGGAACGAAAACAATGATATATGTATATATAAAAAATAGAGAGAGAGAGAGAGAGAGAGAGGGTGGGGGACGAATGGGTAAGAAACATCGCGTCATCCTCATTACACACGACAAAGTGATACTAATAACGATGACGACGCCATCGATCGTGATTTACAGCATGGAAAAATCGTCGAGGATGCTGGAGATTCGTTTATCTGTTTTCCTCGTCTCGATACAGAACCGAGATGATTTTACTTGCGGTGGTTTTTGTTGCTTTGTCATTCTATTATTTTGAATAGCGCGCAAGAGAATATCATGCCAAAGAACTGAAAAGAAAAAGTGAAATATTTATTAAAATATTCTTTCTAATTTTAAAGTTAAAGTACTGACATTTATCATAACAATATAATTAGATACACATTTTGTGGTATTATACTGCCACGAGGTACACGTGTGTTTGACAGATGCTCTACTTACCATAAGACACGCGACGGCGATGCCAGCGCCTCCCATAACGGCAGCGTGCTGTTGCATATAAACCTGAGTTCGATTGATGCAACCTTCCAGATAAGCATTCGACAGATTTACCTTGTCTGAGCCAGTGTTGCAGTTGAATCGCTGGAAGCATATCAATAGTAAATGGTTGGTTCGCTTGAGAAAGTCGATCGGGTGAAAGCGTGAGAGAGCAGATCGAGGGGATAGAAAACGGCCGATTAAGTAAGCGTATGAAAGAAAATTGATAGCTCTTCGAGATCGATGATGATAGACTCTCGTATTTACAAATTATAGATGATTCTTCTTTTAAATTCATGAGTTTAGATGAGATCAGAGATGAGTCATGATTCGGTAAAGTGACAGGTTATCATTGGTGGATTATGAGGGAACCTATTTAACCGGCCGTAGGCACGATCGTTCTAAAATGATTTTTAAAATATTATTAATTTTTACCTGGCCAGGCTGGACCTCGCGACAGCAACTTTGGGGTACACTGAGACCACGGATAACCCAGTCTCTCCACGTGGACACGCCACAGCAGTGGAGCTGACAAAAAATGGATTAATCAATTTATCATTCTAAAAATTGTAATATCAATAAATAATTATTTACTTGTGTCTGCGTAGTGTCCCAAGCATCGCGAACGGTTTTACGATGATCATAGAGTCTCAGGCTACCAAGCATCTCACGTTCCAAGGTGTTCAACAATTTTTCACGGAAGACATAGCCCAGCACGCCGCCAATCAGCATCGTCACAAACAGCAGGAAGACGATTATGAAGTACTGCGATGAAAATGACGATCGTTAAGAACACTTGAAAGAAACAATTGAAACTCGATTGGAAATTCCAATAGGACTCACCGTGACGAGTAAGCACTTTACTTCGCGGGATGCACCGATGCAACCGAAGAAAGCAATGATGGCAACCAAGATTCCACCAGCGAGTAGCACGTAAATGGCACCAGTTAATAGATCATTACCCACTAGTTCGCTGATGTAAGGGACTTTATCGACCAAGGCCCATATTGCTAGACCCGTCATCACAACGCCACCGATCTGAAAATAACGCGAGTAACGCTTGATTAGAATGAATTTGTAATAATAAGCGAGAATGAGTCATGCTCGTTAATCGACATCTCGAAGGAATGTATTTCCTATTGGATCTCTACTTACGAAAATGACGAAGTTGGTAAAAAATAGGGAATATTTCATGAATCGGCCGCAGCCGTCCATTTCCGTGCCGTAGCCCATCTTTGGTTATCCTTCTTGATCTCCTAAAAACAATAACATAACTTGTTAGACTCCGACGATGAACGTGAGAGAACGAAATCGTTTCGTAAACGATCGAATCGCGTAACGCGTATCCTGCAACTTAAAAGTGCAAAAAAAAAGTTCTCGCTCTTCCTCCATGAATTGTTTTCCAATCCACGTTCGAGTATATCCTGCTCGTGTCCTTTAGAAACTCAGAAACACGTTCCGTAAATCGAGGATACGTTGCCCGAATTAGGATCGATATATCGCGTAATCTACAACGCCATTGTGACTCGTCTACGTTGTATTCGTAATCGCACCAAATTTTTCATTTCCGTCGTCTCGTCTCTTCTCCACTTTCAGAAATCGTCGCGATTACGAAAGGAATAACGTAGAAAACGTAGAAAACGTAGTGAAATCTCGAGTGTCCTCGCGACTACTTTACGATGCCATTAAGGATTCTTATCTTTACATCTTTGCACGCGTTCGGACCACTCGTACATCATTTCAGTCGTATCTCTCTCTTTCTCATATTTTTATTTAAACAAAAAATTACACCTGGGACTCTTGGTATATTTTCGATGCCTACCATGCAAATAGAAACCTTGCGATGAGATATAAGATTTATTTTAAAGTAACGTACAAAAGTTAAACAAATGATTTAAAATGTAGAACTGCATTCTGTAACGATATTTTATTTAACAAGCACACGAAAAATGTCCCAGATGTAATCGATGTATTTTATCGAACGTAGACATCTATCTCGAAATTGATTCGAGACGGCTAACGAGCAACGATAGAGATCGTTCAACGCGATATTAGATCTCCATTCAGAAACAATCGTCGATAACGTTTACAAGTTTACATCGCAGTCACGTTCCATTCTCATAACTAAATCACGCGTCTCGCGATGTCATTAGAATCCATTGTGACGGCCTACTTATAAACCACCTTCGCTATCGTTCGCGCACATTACGCGCTTACCATCATTATTAATCTCTTTCTCTCTCTCTCTCTCTCTCTCTCTCTCTCTCTCTCTCTCTCTCTCTCTCTCTACGTCGGTTACAACAATTTACGCGTGTTACACATCGACCTTGTAAGATTTGTATCAATTTATCACTGTTGCAATATTCGCGTTCAAATAGTGTAACGAACCTCGGTGGTAATGCTCATGCAAGAATTTGTTACCTTAAAAAGATGTTATGCGAAAGATAGAGAGAGAGAGAGAGATAGAGAGAGTGAGAGAGAGAGTGAGAGAGAGAGAGAAAGAGGGAAAGTGGATTCTTCTTTTACATTAAGTAATCCATGGCCACTGTATATAAAGGATAAAAGTAGGGTAGGGTTGCATATTACGATAGGATACGTATACGATCGTGACATCATCAAACGCACACACACCATACACGCACGTATACGTACAGGTGGACTCGAATTAATTACGCGATAATTTCATTTACCCTATCTACCTTCTTCTTTCTCTGACAGTAAAATTCTTGCAAGATTAACCACCCCGTTATTTTAACGATCGCGCGCGTTAATCCTCCTAATACGATTAAAGTGAACTTTGTCGTGCAAATTTCGTAAATTGTCGGGAAGGGACAATTAGTCTAATTCGTTTGACCACGACCTTTAATAATTTTTCTCTCTCGTTATGGTGGTAGCACGTTCGCGTTACTTTTTTTTTCCTTTGGAGCGCTCGATCGTAAGAAACGAACGTGCTACAATTAATAAATAGCACGAGGTTGAGTCAGCATCGAAAGGGGATCTTCCGTGTATAAAATTTGTCTAACGTGACATCATCGTTCGCTATGTCGACAAATGTAAACTACTATAGCATGTAAATAGATTCGTACGTGTGAATTTTCGTGATCCTCGCGTTTATCTACAACGTACGAAGTGTCTTCCGTGAAATGAATGATCGTAATTCGCTAAAAGCTAAAAAAAAAGAAGAAAATAGAAAAGTACACTCTCGTTATAGCGAAAAATCCATTAGAGATGACTCTACTTTTGCTTCTTTTATTTCTGATGGGAGGAAATCTGGAGAAAGGAGGCATCGTTGATCTTAAGTGCAGCACATGGGACATAAAAACGCCTGAATATTTGTTAAACGTGTATTTTTTTACATTTACTGTCATACGATCGTCGAACGTGCTCGTGTGCTCTCTCAACTTGTTTATCGTGCGAGAAGGAAGCGAGAATGAACGAAACGAGTCGTAAGTTCGTAAAGAGAGCGAAAGAGAGAGAAGAAAAGAGAAAGGGGACGATCATTGAGGAAAAGAGAGAAAGAAAGAGAAAGAACGAGAGAAAGAGAAAGAACGAGAGAGAGAGAGAGAGAGAGAGAAGGGCTCCTTCGGAGAATCGAAAGTTACACTCTCGAAGCTCTCGAGGTCGTCGAGTTTTACGATTTACACGATTCATACTACGCACAGACGATACTACTCGCGGTTTGAAGCATAATCCATGCTTTTTTTTACGTTTACGCAGCACGTGCATGGAATGGAACGTTTATTGAAGTACGCACGCGACATCCGGCATGGATTGTGTCGGAGGTGATAAAATGATCATCTTATGAGGAGTTGTTTTCTAACTCTTTTCGAAAACGATTTTATATCATACGAAGGAAATAGAAGATGACGTAACGTTTTAAAAGGAGGGACGAAAACTTCTCGTATTCACTCGTCATTTTTATTCCGATCGCTTTTATTATTAACCGACTTCGAAAAAAAAGGAGGGTACTCGATTGGATGTAGAGCAATGTTGCTTTTTTATCAAATAAAGTTAGGTTACATTCACGAAGTCTTTTAAATCAACATCGACCAAGAAAAAACAAATAGGAAAGGAGTTCTTTTCAGTGTGACGTCGCCAGACCACCTGTGGTCTAAACACGTGGAAAAACGAGCACGCACGAGTCTCGGTGAGTTTCAAAAGAGGAAAGGTAGAAAATAGGATACGATAACAAACTTTGTTTGAATTGACTTAGCTAATCACATGCACTTGCGTTCTAAATCTTCCTTTAGAATATCTTTTCTTAACATTCTTCATTGTCCCATTATATTTCATTTGTTCATGCCCCCGTTATTGTACTTTCCCTTATTTTTGTTTTTTAACTCGAGTTCGGTGTGAAACGAGCTTAAATATCGAATTGGCGAGTTTCAAACGATCCTATGCACCGACTACTAATTGATGCATCACACATAGGGGCTTCAAACGCGACAGATTGCATTCAATGTAGCGTCCTAAAAGTCGAATAGAAACACGGAGACATTTTCGAGAATCGTTGCAACGAATTTAGATACTCCGACAAAAGCGGTTGACCGAGTTCGTTGTTAAGCCTCGTTCAGAATGAATTATACTCGATTTTTCCAAATTTTTCTGATACGATGATGAATATTAAAAATTGATCATACATCTTATGGCCACGAGTGTCTACGACCTCTTTGTTTTTTAATAAATACAAATTTTAGGTTATTTTCATTCTTACGAATTCAAGTGACAAGTCGATTCGATCTGAACGCACCTTTACATTGCCGAGCTATGACGATTTCTCGACGATACACGCGCAAACGTATAACTCGCTGAACGAGACGAAAGTAAAACCAATTCATGCACTATAAGTAATAAAACTGCAGCAGGGTGCAATGCCACGCATTTAATTGCTTAACAAAGTGTAAAAAGGTTTCGAGATTCGATCGTGAACTTCGACCGAGCGATTTCATTCCAATTTAGGGCTATGATACCAAGAATTCTTTACTCACTCACTTTCAGCTTTCAAAAGAGCCGCCAATTCTTTCCCAGCTTTAACGGACGCGTTACAAGGGCCCAGAAGGTAAAGGAAATAATTTCGTTTATAACTGACCTCCTTCCGTATATTTCAGTACCGGTTCTCAACCCTTTTTCTTGAACGGCGTCCGATGGTTCGCGGTTTCAACCGGTTTCTCGAAATTCGATCGACGCGCGGTCGACTCGCGGACGATTTTAAACTTTTACTTTCTTTCTCTTCGTCGTGTCACTGCTTCTACTTTTGTTATTATTATACAAACTCGAGAAATCGTGATAAACGATAAGCCGAAGGAGGTTTTAATGAAACTTTGGGAAAGTTCGTTCAAATTCTAGCCATTCTAATGGATCATTGCTAAGAATATCATCGATGATTTTATTCTCTCTCTCTCCTCTCTCTCTCTCTCTCTCTTTCTCTGGCTTGCTCCCTCACGTTTATGTGAGACGTAATTCGAACGTAGGAAACAACGAACTACGCGACGACGCTCTCGACACTGGCTGTGCTCACGGAAAATCTACACTCTCACTCTTTCTTTCTCTCTCACTCTTTCGAGGCCGCCGAAAGTGGGGAACCGTTCTCCTAGCGTCCTTCGCGACGAAGACGCGATCTGAAAATGCGTTGCATCGGCCGTGTTGTATTCTTCCCCTCTTCCGGACTCCCTTCGTGATCCCCTTCTTCTTTTTCTCCTACCTATGTGATATATGGGCACGAATGAACGCCCTGCGTTTAAAAAGCGCGCGCGAATTATCGTTCGCGATATCTACATTATCCTTTGATCTTCTATTTTTTTTTAATTGACGTAATTCAACCTGTCGGTAATGTAGGGAAATCGATTATCGATGAATTTGTGTGGTACGCAGAAAATCAAGATGGCGGGCTGGCTCACGTTCGAACTTTTTGTTATCGTTTTATTTTTTATTTATAATTTTGTTAACGAAACGTTGTTAACGGTATGAAAAGTGTTCAGAGTATTTCTTATAGCGTGCATGCGAGATGCGTGCACGATACACGATGTTACGTTCGATAGTAATCTCGTTATTTTGTGTTCTAGCTCCCGAGGACGAGTAAAGGTACAATTTGATGAATCGCACCGAAGAATTTTTATAGCATTCGTAGGGTATTATCTACATACGTGCGGAGAGATAATTAGTTCAACAGGGTCGGTTAATGGGTAAAAGTTATGAGATGATACATCGATAACCTCCTTATATACTTTATTTTTCTGTTTTGCGATTTTACCGAACATGTTCCAATTTGTACGCCATTGATTATCGTGTTTTCATACTAGCTACGTAAAAAGGTAATAACATGATAGGAATATAATGATATGTTATTACATTAATCTTTCTTTTTCGATTTCGTGCGTTTCTTAAAGAATATTTGATTATACTCGTTAGTTAATGTCGATAAAGGTTAGTCGAATGGGGAAAGAACTTTCTCCTTCGATAGAAATCTCCACGAATTCGTCACGATCTTCTTCGTGGATGATGGATGAGCTCGTAGTATCGAAGCAGGGGGAAAAATGAAAGAGAAATTTACGAGGAGTAGTCGAAGTCGACAAAAAAAA
>JAIFRP010000026.1:9866599-9888672 GCA_032403825.1 Odynerus spinipes
TCTCTCTTATAATTTCATTCCTCTACTCTAACAACGCGGAGAGTCTCGATCACGCGACTTCGCAGATAAGGCTCCGATTTTGTCCGATTATCACACGCGTACGAAGAAGTCATTCGCCTCTCGCTCGAAAAGAATCACGTTTCGTCGTTTTAATCGTACATATGTAATACTTATATAGGGAAAAATCAGGACACCGGGTGGCAGGTTGAAATAGAACCGAAGAAAGGAACATGCTCGTTGCTGGGCATCGATCGACGTTCCTCGAAATTATCGAGCGAAGGTAAATATATAGACACACGTGCAATGACACGGAACGGGAAAACTCTTTACTTCGGTGACTTCTTTTATTTCATCGTATACCTATCGATTTCGGAGCAACGATATAAATTCATTATTAATTTTTCGTTCTAGAAACAAGTAAAAAAACGCGTTCGATTGATTTCGTAGCGAGTTAGCGATAAGGCACTGTATGATCGAGACAATCCGAGGAGTCGAAGGAGATTTCTTTAAAGCTGATCTCGGTTTTACTTTGAAAAAATATATAATCCTCGGGAATCGTAGGTACGTGTTATCTGTTAATTGTTATTATTAAATATACAGACGGCTAGTATTCATTCGCGCGCTTTTTATCACTCGAGCATACGATCGTACGATTTTTTGTGCGCTCGCGACAGGAGCGGAATCCTCGCGACGTTCGACCCTAAAAAAGAGCGGGGGCTCGCCCACGGGACCCCCGTTTATGCACTTAAAAATATTGCTTATATACGCCTTATGCCTCGTTAATAGACTCTTGTGGGCTGCTCGAACACACGCAAACACACATTCTCGCACGCATTCTCGAACGAAAGACGCACACTCGTACACGCGCGAGTTAACAGATTTCTCTCTATCTTTCTCTAGCGTTCTTCTTTCCATTAAACGACGCATATCTTCGATCTCGCTCAACGCTATCCTTCTTCTCTCTCTTTTTTTTTTTTTTTATTATGTAAAACGTTATGGCATTATGTAATTCATTATGGCTCACGATTACGTTAAGAAGCGTTTTATTGTACGTTGCCGCCGCTTTTCCACAGCCGCTTCGAACTTTCTCGGACGAATCGACCAAAGCGAGCCTCTTTGAGAATTTTCTATGTTATTTGATTTTTATAGAAGAAAAATGGCGGGTAGGACGATGTCGATTTAGCGACGCGTCCAACATTTTCTCCAAAATCGTCCCTTCGAGAATAAGACATACAACTGCAGAAATTAATTGCTCCGATTAATCGTGTTCGGCCAAAGAAAAGGCGAGGAGGAAAAAATGGCGTTATCTCGCTGTAATATCAAGGTATTTGCGATAAAGAGGCTCGTTCGTAGATTTCCGCAAGAACCCGCGAGGATTTTCAAGTCGCCGCATCGAACCGTGAGTCATTTATGTATTTTTCTTTACCGATGACGATTCGGAGCGCGCGATGGTCCGAAACAAAGAAAAAAATCGCTTATCGCTCGGCGGGTGCTCGGACGATGCATCGATTTCCGTGTTGCAAGGACGCGAATTAAAAAAATAAAAGAAAAAGAAAGATAGGAAAAATTAGCTTGGCAAACGCACGCAACGCGTAAAAGCGCGCGTATTCGTAAAAGTCGATGACGAATACATCGTTCGGGCACTCCTCTCTCTCTCTCTCTCTCTCTCTCTCTTACACACACACACATACACACACACACACTCTTTCGTAATTGTCCTTAACGTCGATAATAACTCTTTTCTAATTGCAGTATCGCTCGCCTGTCCGCGAATTCCACGAAGTTGCCATCTCGAATATCGCAGCGCGGAAAATACCGTTACGACACACGAAATATATCGATTTATCGATTTTTTACGATTTCGCGTATTTCTTTTTACAATGTCTCTACTCTCGAAGAAAAATTTCATCTTCGCGCAACATTATCGAGAGCGAACTTCCGTTTCGTTAAATTGACTACGAATTAAGGCACGCAATTTTTCCTCTCTTATTTTTCTTTTATAATATTATACGTTTATTACGTATGTATAATATGTATATGTATGTACATCGTCACGATCGACTCTCTTTGTCTTTTCTTCGTGATCATAGCTCGGACTAAACGCAGTAACGTTTTACTACAGTACTCGTATAAAATATATATGTATATATATTCTTCTTCTATGTAATATACATATAACACATATATATAATATTTCCTCATGTGCGCGCTCATGTGCACACACATGGTATAATATACATTAAAAAACGTTCTCTGTGCTTAGACTCTGACGAACAAATAAAAAAAGGCACGCGGATTGATCTCCGTAAACGAAAATGGCAGTTGGCGCAAGAATTCGCCATTTTTCCATTTACTCGTGGCCATCGTTTCTTTCATTCTTTACCTATCGCGAGGACGAGAGACTCTTGACTCTCCAAAATTTCGCCATTATCTTCTCGGATCACGTGGGTAGCTGACATAATTCCGTAATTATAGCACGCGTACTCGACCTCTAAACGGCCTAGCCGATAGCCACCGGGTTGTAATCTCGGAAAAGTTCTCGATCGGCTCTTTACGTTGATCAAGCGGCGGAGAGGTATAAAAGGGTAAGAGGAAGATAAAAGAAGAAGAAGAAGAAGAAGAGGAACTCGAGAGCAAACGCTAGATTTACTCTCGACCAATGGCTGATTGCGTTCTTATCGTGGTAAGTTACGCGGTGCGCGAGTCGATCCGCGGAAAAGATAAGCGTTCGTTGGGCTCGCTACGTGTCGTAGATCACGTACAGATCGATCGTACCTTTCTTTGATTTACGAAAACCCTTTTTCCCTCTTACTTTCCACGATGAATTCGGTCTAAAGAAAAGCGTGCAAGAGCGACCCCTAATTAAAAAAGTTTTGTGCTCCCTTAATGATACTTTATCACCAAAAAATCTTTGCACGCTCTCCCGTACACCTGTACCCGACCGTGAAGCTAATATATTTATCTTTTCAATTCTTTCCTACAGGTAAACGAGAATACGAAGAATTATAGTGGGCTAGATGTAGTGTGGGCTAGCAGGATACCTAACGAACGCGCTTCTGATTGGCTGAAAGTCGTTGTACGGTGTATTACCACTGGTTTGATTTCTCCAAGACAACGGTACCCTGAGATTGAGCTCCAGAGCGTAATCGTGTCCACCACCTCGGTCCTCGTTCAGATTACATATACTCTGACAGTTGTTATTGTCGTGAGTGAGGAGATTTTGAGTGGCTAGTGGCGAGAGATCGCGATAAGCGCCGTTTTCTTTGCTGGGTTTGCTTATAGGATTGTCGAGGTAAGGCTTAAAGAGTATGGCATCTTTAGCGTTGGATACCGGAGGTGGCGGTGGTGGTGCCTGTGGTGGTGGTGGCGGCGGCGGGGCCGGTGGAGTTGGAACAGTACTCGTGACTGGTTCTACACGCGACGGAGAAACATCGCGGAATCTTTTCGGCTTTACCAGACAGAGTGGCGTCTCCTGCGGCGGCGGCGGCGGCGGCGGCGGCGTTTCGTCTGCGTCCACGCGGAGTCTCTTTGGCGATAAGGAGTACTCGTCGTAGCAGCAGGGAAGCGTGGCCGTACATCGTCGTCGTTTGGCTGGAATATCTTCCGTCGGAGGCGAGGCTTCTCTGATGTATTCTCTTGGCGATGAGTAACAGTATGATGACGGTCCGTTTAAAGAATCTGCGTAAGAGGAGCCCCTGGAGGAACGTAGTTCCTGATAACAAGAGGAGTTGGATGTAGTCGTTGAAGCGTCCGCACAGCATGGATATCCACAGATCCTCGAAGATTCTAAAGTAGGCTCCGGCGATAGGTCGGCTAGGCGATTGTTGTAGTAAGGAAGAAGCCGTGAGGGTGAGACAGCCAGTTCGCAACAATAAAATTGTTGAGTTTGAGGTGGCTGAGGTGTTGGAGATCGCTCGACATACTCTACGTCGACTCGTTCTTCCTCGGCGATAGGTGAAGCGAGGTAGTTGGTGGTTCTTAGGTCAACCGGAGAGTCGACCGAAACAAGGGCTTGATCCTGGCTTGGACCGAGTCGTTGACGAGCGTTACCCCTCAGAGCGATCTCGCCACGTAACTCGCTCTCCTGGCCAAGCCACTTTTGTACCTGCCGACGATTAATTCCGAATTTTCTGGCAGTGGCACGCTGATTACCCGCGACCGCGACGTCTCGATGGAAAGCATCGAGTACGTTAAGTTTAAAGCCCAAAGAGAAAGACCTTCTGCGACCCAGATCGTTCGAGGAAGTCCTGGCTTCGTTCGAAGGACAGCACTCAACCAGACTGTCCATTTCGCTGTCCGAACAGCTGCCGCTACTGGATCTCGCCGAGCTGCTACCAGGCTCGGAATAAGTGCCCTCCTGATCGTCCTCGGGGTTCCTCGAATCAGCATGGAAGGGAGTACGCCGAGATGCGTGCGAATCCACGCAAGCGGATACTCCATCGTCGCGAATCTCTTCTTCCTCGTCCAATCTCGATTCTACTTCCTCTTCTTCCACCTCCTCTTCCTCTTCCTTTTTAACCGTTATACCACAGAAAAGCCGTCTCTCCGTTTCATCCTTATCATTCTTCAGCAGAATACCAGAAGATTCTTTCCTTCCCGCTGATTCAGGATACTTCTCCGAATCCAAAGATTCCCGAGTACCATAGAGAACGGTAGACGTCTTGTTACCACCGCGACAGCAATCGCCAGCACCACCACTTCCTCGCGAAAGTTGTCGAGGAGAGAGGGGCAAGCGAGTACACGTCGCCACAGAGTCTGGACTAGCTCGCTCGGTCTTTATGATCGACGGCGTTAACGCTCTACTACCATAAGCGCTTCCATCGATGGAGGAATCAGCACTTCCAAGGGTAGACGTTAAGACGGCGACCTCCATCGGTGAGTACGGGAGATCTCTGCGAGATGATCGGAAGCACGTCGTCAACGTTTCGTAAATCTTTGTTTCATTTTCACCATCGTAATGCGTACTCTCGAGATTACGATTCCGTTGTTGCTCCTCGACGTTGTTCCAATCATAAAAAGCAACAGCGGACACTTGATGAATGGTACCGTTCTGCTGTTGTTGTTGTTCACGGAGACCACCAGCATATCCAGGAGCTACGATCGTCATCGTCGTCGTGCTTGCCGTCGTAGTTGGTGGTAGGACGATTTCGGGATGCGCGTACCGTGGTGACGAGGGCGAATCTCGAACGGACAGAGAACGAGGCGGAAGAGGAGGTGGGGGGAGGGGCCGGGCAGCCGGCTCGTCGCCGTGCAGTCTGGCGAGACCGAGGTTCAAGGCCGGCGCCGCCACCGCTGGAGTCACGCCGGGCATCGTGGTAACCCCTTCCGTCGTGGACGATGTCACGTCGTGCTTCGAGATCACTGTCGTCGACAACGACGACGACGACGACGACAACGACGGTGAGGATAATGACGAAGACGGCGAGGACGAGGATGACGACGAAGGTGAGGACAATGACGATGAAGACGATGACGAAGACACTACCGAGTTCGAATTGTTCGTCTCGGCGCAACTGTTTCTCAAATTGTCCTCGCACTGGAGCCACTTTTGAATTTGCCGGCGATGTATACCGTACTTTCTCGCGGTAGCTCGTTGATTGCCACGACAGTCGACGTCGTTCCTATAAGAGTCGAGGACCTTGAGCTTGAAGGACGGTGCGAATATGCGTCTACTGCCCATCACGCCCACCGACTTCCGTGCGTTTTGCTGTTGCGACTGCGTTTGTTGCTGCTGCTGTTGTTGATGAAGCGAACGTTGTTGCTTCCGATGCACCATATTCACCGTAGTCCCCTCGGCGAGCAACTCGCTCGTGCCACGGGCCATAGCGCGAGCACGTAACGGATAACTTTCTTGCACGTCGACAAACTGTCGACGGATGATCACGCGCTTCTTTTCTAACACTACGAGAACGACTACGACGACGACGACGGTAAGACGAGGCACGTTCGCGAGGGCGGAACACAAGAGGAGGCACTGTGAACTACTACGACAACGACGACGACGATGCACGGGGGTACCTCGACGCGTAACATCGCACGAAGTGGCCTGACCGCACGGCGTACGGAGTTCCTTTTAGGTCTTGGTAGATGCCGTAACTAATTTTCATCCCCTCTCACACGTCCGAGAACCGCGGCCGCTTCCCACCGAAACGCTCTTTTCCCCTTCCCTTTGATTGCCCCTCTATCCCTCCCTACCAACTGCCTCATTCTCTCTCACTCCTTCTCTATCTCTCTCCTTCAATATCCCCACCGCTGATGGTCAGAACGCGACACCGGCGCTCTCTCCGTTTCGCTTTGTCTCTCCTCCCTTCTCCCCACTTCTTCGCACCAACGTGTTCCCTCCCCGCCTTCAGCTTAACTCGGTTCTTCTCGAACGAGTGCGGCCGGCTGGCTGGTCCACCGACGTCGTCCACTATCCGCTCTTCTTTCTTTCTCTTTCTTCCTCGTACGCACACATACACTTATTGTTAGAGTGTGCGTATCTATACATGGCACTCTCTTTTTGTATCTCTATCTTTCTCTTTCCCGTCTCTTGCATTTCCTGACCAGAAGCGTAGGCGCCCCACCCGCTGACCCCTCCGCCGTCTCGGCCGTTCGCACCTCGCTCCGTAAAGCTCCGCCATATTGCGGGCTCGCTTCCGTCGATGACGCGCGCGGGAAACGTCACGGCGGCGTGACGACGCTCTCTCGGCGCCATGTTGTCTGCCGTGCACTCGTCCAGCCGTCCACCGTCCGCCGCCACCACCACCACCACCACTACCTTACTGGCATTACCAATACCAGTACCATTAGCACACCAGCAGCACACTAGCAGCACGAGCACTCACGGCGCACGGCAGCCAGCGCGGAGCCTTCATTTTTGCGGGCCTTTCTCTTCTTTCAACCTCCGTCCTTCTACCAACCAGCTACCAGTAGCAGCAGCTATCTACGCTCACATACGATTTCCTCTCGCGACTACGTACTTTAATTCTCGTCTTTTTTTCGAGTCGAAAAGATTCCGAGTCAACGAGGGAGGGATATGTTATGGGAGAACATATACGACTCGTGCTCGTTCGAGGAACGATGCGTTTTGGATAAAATTAGCATGGTTCCATCCGTCCTGTCCCTTCTTCTTACATCCAATCCGCCGTCTGGAGTTGGATTCCTTCGTAAGGAGAACGAGTCTCCCGAGACTCGTGAGAGAATAGCCTGATGTGAGCAAGCACGACTTCATCGTGATATAACGATGACGTATCGTGTAAAAACCTGGAAGTATAAGATGCTACGTGCACGAGGAGAGTTCGTACATGGTCTTCACGTGCATTCTTTGTATCTTGATCTCGCGTATTAGAACGTTTGATATTGGGAAATGATCGTGCATCGATCTCAGCGCCGGCGCGATGCTCGTCGAATGAGAAAGCTTGCTCGCTTGGCTTTGGCCGTAGGTAGGAGTGGATGAGGTGGTCAAAAGAGAAGCGAGGGGATTTCGCCTTCCAGGAAAACGCCCGTGACCGCCTCGGCTTACCAGTAATGGTAGTCTCATTAGGGGTAGAAGTCGTCCCCCATTATTAAGTTGGTAGGCTAACGCGATCGGTATTGTCCTTTTGCTGGTCGTTACAGGGCGCCCTTTTTGCCTTTCCCGTTAGGATTCCGTCAATTTTATGACGATGGTAGCGGGGGAGAGGAGATTTTCCACCGAAACACCAAGCGAAATGCGTCGAGACTTCTCAGAAATCAGGATACCAATTGAGGAAGGGGGGTGGGCAAAAGCGCATGGAAGGCGGATTTCTCGGCGTGTACGCGCCACGAAATGAGATCATGTTGTTTTTGTGGCATGGAGCCGACGGTTAATACGTTTAGCTACGCGTCCGCGCGGTTGCCATGCTTCTACGTCTTCTTGCGCGTAGGCCAACTCGCGCGAGCTCTGCGATGACGCAAGCTGCGCGTTGGCACGTATACATACTTCGACGCCGACGAAAGAGAGAAGCGACGACGAGAGAGCGTGGCATGTATGGACGAGCGTTCGACGTGACTTGGAAAGGACAGAGCAGAGAGAGAGAGAGAGAGAGAGAGAGAGAGAGAAAGATAGATGAGAAGAGAGAGAAGGACGGAGACGGAAGGAAAAAGGGACGCGGTGTCGTAAATTTCCACGATTCGCGCCACCAGCGCAACCGTATAGAATCGTCGGCATCCTCTAGGTATTTCCCGACAGAAAGGACTAGCCTTGCCGTCTTCCAAGAATTCAACGATCACCAGAGCACAGCCGAGAAAGAGCCCGCCTTCCAAGGCTTCCGGCGCCGATCGACACCCGCGAAAGGGGAACACCTGCTTTAATGTTCGATCTGACCTTCGTACCGGCTACGACTCATCGTTCTGGCATTCGGATCGGATCCCCAAATCGCGGGTATTCCACTTTCTCACGAGTCATCTTATAATCTGTAAATTCTGGATCGTAGGATCACTTCCTGTTTGTTACCCCAATTCTCATTCAAAGATCCTCTTAATCCCGAACTTTTTAATCGAGTTTTGGATATAAAATAGACAATAGTAGAAATCGGATGAAAAGAAAGGAGACAGAGAGCGTAGATTGATGAGTAGACAAGAATCATCGGATGTGGCGCATGAGCATAAGCAGCATGAGCAACGGTCGCGGCGAGCGCAGCGGCAGCAAAGTCAGACCGGCAGTCGCCTAGCGCGCCACGACGGCTGGCACGGCTCGTCGGATTTGTCCTTGGGATCGAGAAGGTAGGCGCAGCCCAAGGAAAGAGACGTGGCAACGTGGCACAGGCAGGCAGGCAGAGCAGGCAGAGCTCCCCCTCCTTTGTCCGTCGTCGGCCGGTCTTGCCAGACAGGGTGTCGCCAGCTCGGTCGGCCCGGTCGGCCGGGTTTGCAAGAGGGAGAGAGAGCGCGTCGGACGGGTGAAAGGAGGAAACGGGGCAAGGGGATAGGGCTGGGGGCAGAGGCTGGTGCAGCAGGAGTAAGAAGAGAAGGGGGGTTCCGGTATGTGTGCCTGTGCCTGCCTGCGAGCGTGCTAGTCGCGGGGAGAGCAAAGCGAATCGCGCGCTACGTTCACGTCAGCGTAGAAGGAAGAGAGTCCGGGGATGGATGAACGAGAGAAGGAGACAGAAACAACGTGCCGCTCTCCGGCGCGTATATATCGTAGGATCGGTCGTGGACCTACATTCACGCGGGTAGCCATGTTTGAAAACTCGCGTCCCGCTGGAATGTGCCTGCGGGCTCCCCCTGTTCTCACTCTGTCTCTCTTTCTCTCTTTCCCTCTTTCCTTTTCCTTCCATCACCATTCTACGGCCCCGTCGACGATCTTCCGATCTCCTACCCTTCCTCCCCGCAGCTTTTCGATGCCTTTTGCTGTCCCCTTTACTCCACCAATCCCCTCCGTTCACGAGTTGGCGCCCCAAATGGTCGCGTAACCAGAGACGCGCCTCTGGCTTGCCCTGGTCGCGCCAGACTTCTCGGCGCCCAAATGATGTACGCCGACCATTCCCTCTCTTTCTCTCACTATACACTCTCTCTTACTCCTACTCATTCTAGTCGCCTGTCCTTTCCACACTCATTCGCTCCCTTCGCTTTTCTTTCTCTCCTTCCTTTTTCTTCCTACATACTATACACTGTAACTTCCAATGAAGTCTGAAGAGAGAACTCAGCACGAGGCTAAACTCCTTCGCACCTTTATAAGAGAACTTCTATTATGCCAAAATTCGGATACCAAATGTAAAGAACATGCTGCTTGTGTTTCGAACGATCGTATCTAATGTTTCCTACGTCTTTAAATTGTACAAAAGAGTTAGAGTAGCTCGATCCGAGTTTCTTGGCTAGACGAGACGAGTGGTCGCCAGAAAGATTCAGAAGTATTCGCGAAGACGACGAATTGAGTCTCGTCTCATCAGCCTCTTCTTCTCTGGCTTTCGTTCAACTGGATTTTCTATTACATCTTCCTCCGTGCACGTCTTTTTTCTTTTTCCTCTTTATCTTGGCGCGTTCTTTGTGTCGAACTCCGAAGAGAATAGTCGGTCTTCCTCTTGCTATTATCAGCTCTCTTAGAAGTCTTCTTATCTGGAGTTTTCTTTTCGAACAATCAACGTTAGAGTCACGATGAGTCCGTCCTTCGTGAAGGCACATATGTACGTCGATTACATCAGTAGCTTGTTAGAGTCGATAAGTAGTTAATAAAACTAACGAGAATAATAATAATCCAGCGCAGCATCGTTCAATTGAGAGAAAGATAGAGTCAATGTTCTCGTTAGCAGTAGCAGTAGCAGCAGCAGCAGCAGCAGCAGCAGGATAGAACACTCGAGTTCTCTCGTTATGTTTCTATGTATGCAATAATTAGATAGAGTAGTTGCGAAAGAAGATAAAATGCGCGCGTATTTTCTTTCCGATAGGGAGCAAAGAGTGCTGCTGCCGGTGCTGCTGGTTGCTCGTTGAAATCGCGAACTCGGGTTTATACCTTAGTTTATTTATGTGCACGCCGACTGGGAGAGCGCCACACGTGCAACGTCGTGCACATTCGTCGTATATTTCCTACATGTGTGGGTTCTTGCGTGCACACGCACGCGCGTACGCAGACTACGTGCGTTAGTGCGTATTTGCACACATTCGTGGTTCGCGTACATACGTGAGCGCATAGTGTCGAACCTAATCGCTCGTATAGCCAGGGACGCATCGGGTGCATATACATACATTGCCAAGTGCATGATCGATCATAAACTGGCACATCGAAGGAAAGCATTGATCTCTTTATGACGGCAAAGAACGTGACGGTCTAAAAAGGCTGATCGTTCGTAATTAATACCTGCGAAAGAGAAACGTCACGTGACTCGTATATACCCGACGTGCTTCCACAGTATTTGGACGGCTTTCTCTGGAAAGAAACCAGCTTGTCGTATGCAAATGAGGAAACAACACACACTCATGAGTTTTTGCAATTTCGAAATTAGCAATGATTGATAATCGTTAGATCGTTCATAAGATTTAAAATTCTTTTGTTCCTATGATCTGTCTAGCCAATTAGGTTTATTGGTGAGGGGGGGGGGCTATAACTTGTATAAGGCCAGTATCGTTTGAACGCCTTTTCGAGCAGGTTTGCTTTCTCTTTTAAGATCCCTACGTATCTTTTCAAAGGAAGGCAAACGAAAGGGGAAGGAGGAAGGAACTTTTAGGATCAACAGATCTCGAGCGTGCAACGTCGTACAGTCTACGCTCGACATTCCAACATCCCAACTCCTCGATTTCGTTTGGGATAATTCCGTAGAGCCTTGATGCGTCCCTGATCGGGTGGTTCGCGTAGGTTAAGCGTCACACTTGGCCGCACCGCTCGTTTGCCTACGTACGAACACAGAAATACACCTTCTCCGTGGGCGGTCGCACGATGGCGCCTACTCGTGCATACCTGAGCACACCGGGGAGAGCTTAAGAAACCTCTATACCGAGACGAGGTTAGAGAACGTTTCTCTCCTTTTATAATCGGACGATCGGGATGGTCGTTTCTTGCCTTGCTTTGCGTTACTTCCATCACGGTCTTATCGCTCGAGTCAAAGGCGTAAATATAATATAATAAGAAGCTTCTTATCGACACAAATGTGAAATACAAACGTGTGCGTATACGCGAATACGTGCACGAAGTCTACACGCCTACGTTCGATTCTCTCTCTCTCTCTCTCTCTCTCTCTCTCTCTCTCTCTCTTTCTATCTCATTCTCTTTCTATCTCTATCTATCTTTCCTACGTTTCATGCAAGTACCAAGCTAACCTTTTATCTTATCATTGGCGAAGCCACATCGAGGCTGACCGCCATGCGGTTTGCCTTTGGCACGAACGCTTTCGATGACGATGCGAAGACTTTGTATCCCGGACCTTTCATCTTCCGTTAACTTCTTCCACGACAGGAATGGAGAATTCCACAAAAAGACGCACCAAAAGATACGATGATGTGTGTGCCTACCGGCCTCCTTCCCTTTCGTTTCCGAACGTGGGTGGCGCGTCGTTCGATCGGCGACTTTACCGACCGAACGATAAAAAACACTAACGTCCGAGTTTGCTCTGTTTTATCCGCGGAGGATGCATCTCGCGAAACATCATTTGGATGTGCAGTGATCTCTGTATGCACTCGTTGATTAATCTGGTGCAGAGGCTTAACGAGGCTATCAACGAGGTCATCAACTTTGTACGCACGGTCTTCATGGTAGGATCGATTGAACTTTACACGAAAGAGAAAGCACGTAGGATCATGCGTGTGCATTTATTTTAATTGATTTTCGAATGAATTCTAATGCCCTTTAGGATCGATCGTCATTCGCCTATTTTATCGTACATACATACGTGCTATGATCGTCGTACCGAGCTTAGGTATGGCCTATAATAAGATAATCTTTTCGAAAACGACGATTGAATATGTATCGTTCGCATAAACCGCGCTGTTCAAGGGTCGACCATTGTCGAGCTCATTAAATTCGTTATCCGTGCGATCTGCAATTTTATGCCGTCGCTGTAACGCTATTTACGTTTGATTTATCTACTGTATCGTATTAGATTAATGACGGTTAAACGATATTTATCGACGAATTCCGTTTAATTGAATATTCCATATTCGAGTATCGACAGCGATTGAAAAAATATTACGAGTCTAAACAACGAGCGAGGGAAACATGGCACTCCACCTTTGTAATTGCTTTGCGAGGGCGTCGACGTATAATTATTGTTTTTCTCTCTTTTGCATTCGCCGATCAATAAGATCTATACAGGTATTACGTATTCGCGTGGAATTCGATGTCATTTTCATTTCATACGTCAACCGGTGTTATTTTTATAAGACGAAGGAATGTCAAGTGATGTTTTTCCTATGCCGCACGAGCAGACGTCAAGTGACGTTCACTATTATTGTCTTACGCTCTACGATAGACGAATTATAATTTCTTTCGGAAGCTAAAGTTAAAGAGCAGACACGAGCGAAGCAGCAGGTTCACCAAGCTCGACCTGCCGCTACCGCTGCCGCTGATCGTTGGCACGTAGCCGATTATTCTGATATATATTTTTTTTCTCTTTCTTCTTACGCTCCGTTACAGCTATAAATTTTGGAGGCTCGCCTCGAAAACACGAGTCCTTGGCATTTCGCACGATTTAACGTCGTCGCGCTACGAACGCGTTTTATCGGCTCTTGAATCGGTTTACATAAGAACGCACGGCTGAACGGCAAAAATCAATTTTTCTTTTTCTACCAGCTGTATTCTCATTTCTCACATGAATCTTTCATTCCGCGTATATATTAGCGAGCTATAAGTTACTCTAATCGTGCTGTATATCATTTATTTGCTCGTGGGATAAGAGTCGCTATAAATTATTTTAAACGCATGCATAGAACGATCAGGGAAATGAAGGATATTTTAAATAGATGGAAAAAGCGTAATGGCGACGAGGAAAAAAGATTGCTACCGAACCGGTATGGTTGACGCAAATTGTGAATGACTTCGTGTAGAAAAAACGGTGATGTCCCAACGACGTTGATTTAGTAACGGATTAAAATTAAAAAAATAGAATAAAAGAACACAGCTCATTCGTGTGTGTATATATAATATATTTATATTTATAAATAGAGTACAAATGCATATGATATTGATACGTATGTGTCTTGTCCTCCGAATGCTTAATACAATAGGGTCGTAATATATACATTTTGTATTTCTTTCAGCTCTCAAATGGGTAGCCCTCTCATAATTATCATTTTTTCTTTTTTTTCTTCATACATCTAAAATACTCACAAAATTTGTTCGACACTTGAAATAAATACTAGACACATTTTAACCCACTACACTAACGTCATTTGGTGCGTTCGTACAAAACAAGATAAGAAAAAGAAAATCAAAAAAGAAATAGCCAAAAAACGACATTCTTTCGATCCAGCGTTAGTGTAGTCTTTTGCGCCAGCTCATAGTTCTCTTCGAATTTCGTTTCCAATCGTCGGGGCAAATGAGTAAAAGAGCTCGAACTCTGAAGAGTAAGCACCTTAACCGGAAGTCTTGCTGTGATACTTCAGTCGATTCACAAGCATAAGTGAATTGTCTTCCCAATTTCGGTGGCGAAAATTTAAAATAATCTTCGCGGCTCGAAGGGATCTCAAAAAAAGAAACAGATCAAGAGAAAGAAAGAATCAAAGCATGATCGTGAATAGACTGAAGTTTTATGTTAATGAGAGAGAGAGAGAGAGAGAGAGAGTGAAACAATTACGGTTAAACCTTATAATTATTACTGGGCAATTTCCATGCGCACCACCAGAAAACTATTATAATAAAAACTGTACGACGAGTATTTCTTTCAAGACTCTCGAGAACGCGTGCGTGTGCGCGCGGACGCAAGAACGAGATCGGAAAGCAGCAACACCGACAGCAGCGGCTACAAAATGGCGGCGACGGCGGTGCAGTGCTTTCTCTCTTTCTTTCTTCTATTTTTTTTTTTTTTAATTCTCCTATGCTCTCGCATACTTCTCTTAATCGCTACCTTATAGTACTACCTGTATCATTAGAGACGTTAGTGAAGCGTGAACCTTTAAATACCGCTAGTCTTGATACGGGTTACAAGTCGATAAAATCCACGGGGGACGAAATTTGAAAAAAGAAGAAAAGGATCGTCGCGAGTCATACGATCGATTATTATCTTTTTGCAACCCGATCAGAAGTAGCTACGAAACAGAGAAAGAGAGGGAGGGATGAGATACGATAGTTAGCGCTCTGCCTAAGATCTTCTTAAATAAGTAGTATACTTATTGCCTTCGGATTGAACCTAATCGCTCGTCGTCTAACCAACTTATATGACATGTGTCTACTGATATGTGTCACTTCATCGAAGTGTGTATATATATGTGTGTGTGTGTGCGTGAGGAAAAGTAGATTCTTAAATTAGTGTACTTAAGTAACATCGACGGGATCGAAAGTCTTCAGGAGATTGCACAATCTACCAATGTTGTCTTGTGACTCTCCCGTGCAAGCAAAATGGTGGGCTGGTACGTGCAACGTCTCTCGGAGTTACTCTAAAATTAGTGTGACCGAATATCGTTGATGAAACAGGTCGTTAGCGTGACAATCGTTCATACGACATTTTGGGTGCACGTCCTGTGTGCCGTGTGCAGATCCTGAAGACTATGAAGCGATGATACTTAAGTAACACGATTAGATCCAATGATTCCTTTTTCCTCTTCGCGGATGATTTCTCGCGTTTCTTTTCATGTGCATGTGTAATGAATGATGTTGGAAATGTTTGCGTGTAAATGTCTCTCCTCCTCATCATTCTCTATATTTTTTTTTTGTTCGCAGGAACGATGCTAGCCTTCTCAGGGCATCATCTTCCGCGGTGAGAGCCACTTCTTCATGTAATAGCAGAAGATCGTGGAAACGTAGATAAGCACCAAGAGCGCACACGTGACACCCAATGCTAGCACGGACGTCTTCGTCGGGCAAGGTTCCACGATGGTCACGGTTTTGTCTGTAAAGCAGAAGAACGTGGGTAAGTGAACGTACGTGATATATGAGTCCATTAAAAACGTTCGACCGATCGTAGCTCACGCTTATGACAATTTTATAGCGTTACCTGCTTCGTTGAAGTCTATACTGGCGTCGCTCTTCAAGAAATCGGATTGTTTCTCATCGCCAAAGTCCAGGACCAAGATCTCCTGCGAGAGAGTCATGTCCTCAGATTTTTCCTCGGTCGTGTTCATGACGCTCCTTCGACGTCTTTTGCCCCAGGATTCGACGGATTCGCGGCCCCATTCGCAAACAGCCTGTTAACGAGAGTAACATCATCGTGAAACACTAGTACGCTTTTTATGGGCACCCTGCACGCCAGGTATGTAAAATATTTCTCGTGATTTTTCACGTAACCCGAGGAGACGTTAATAAACTATTTATTACCGGTTCGCATGGTCCGAGACAGTACTTGACATTACACTGGAAGATGACACCGTAAGATTCCGTGAACCTGAACGCTTCGTAGACCGATTGCAGCGCGTTACCGTCTGGTGTGAAGCTTGGGAATATCGAGGGATCCACTGGGCATCTAGAGTTACATTATTGCGTGAGATTCGTGAGTTCGGGAATCTTTTAAAGGAGATCACAAAAAATACCGACCCTTCGTCGTCGATTATTTGGAAGGTGCTCTTTGAATCCTTGGCCATTGCGACACAGCTGCGTGCGAAGATTCCGTAAGGTGCTGTATAGAAAAAATCGATCACCAATTAATGACCACAATTGTTTTACATACATTTATTACAACGATAATGTGTTATACTCACTGTCTTCAGGTATCTCGATCCTGAATGTCAACTTGTCTCCAATACGAACAGTCTCAACTTCTCTGGACCTGCTGTCAAGAATACGTATCCTTGGTGGTGGTGCTTCGGGTGCGCTGGTAATGCTGATCATTTCCGGATCTCTGATCGGCATCATCCCGAACGTGATGTTCTTCGAGGACATGTCGTAGGTACATTTCACCTTGTAGATTTTATCGGCCTTCGTCATGACCACCGAATGGTGTTGCAGCACCACGGTGTTCGAGTAGATACCAGTCTGAAAACCGTCACGCTGCCATGATGAACAGAGAGTTTGAGGAATATTTTAGGGACACAAACCCAACGTGCGGATAAATCTTCGTCGTGATTGTGATAAATGCAAGGACACTTACCACACTCTGGGTGTTACAGTCTTGTCCGGTCATCGTCAAGTCCAGTCTGAAGAGATCACTATTGATCACGTCGATGTTGCAAGTCTCCGAACGTCCCAGAGCATAGATTCGACCATTGAATGGCTTATTCGTGCGAACTTGAACGGCGATACGGGTGTCCTTGCAATCGACGGATACTGTGAACAAAATTGGATCGTGGTATCAATGATTAGGTTCTAATCTTATTTTTTTATCATTAAGAGAACATCGTGAACGTCGTTACCATCGTAGCAGGTGCCGGTCTTATCACAATTGATATCGTTTCTCGTGAGATTATTTACAGTAGGATCTTCTGTAGTCTCAAAAACAACCGGAAGTGGATCTGCGAGTGGTCCAGTGCCCTCTGAAATAATATAAAATTTAATCAGTCGTTCGAGTTAGCTTAGAAAAGGGTTTAGGAACTTTTTATCAATACTCACTCTCGCAGAAGTTTTCGAAATACGTTCCCACGCGTTCGCCATTATCGATCAGTGGTCTTTCGGCATTAAGATAAGTCGAAGGTCCATCGGGAAGAGTCCAATGATCCAAATGGAAAAGGTGACAATTGTAAGCCGATCCTTGGGGTGCACCACGATAGAGGAACGATCTACAAAGGAACTCGTTCTCGATCTCGCAGGCCAATCGACAGGCTGACTCGCTCTGCACCTGAAGCTCTTTATCGGTGTAATAATGAAGTCCAGCGTATTGAGCGACTTTGTCGTCGGCCACGCCGATTCTAGGAATTTGGAAGACTCTTTGAGACTTGCAAGCTTCTTTCCCCTTTAAGCAAAGATTCTCGAAGTAATCGACACCCTGAGCGTCGACGAACTGAACGTATTGACCGGTCGTTCGTCGATCGGAGTCACTGAGGTGGCACTGAAGAGTGACATAGTTGTACTCGAGAGATCGGCAGGTGAATCGATGCTCGTTCAAGCAAGCTGCGAGACAAGCTTCCTTCGTTGAAGTGTAAATCAATGCATTGTCCAAGCCACGTATCATTTTGTTCGGGATACGCTCGAAGGACCATGGCCGAAGACACACGTTTTCTGTAACAATTAGTAAAATGTTCTTAGTGAATAGATAAAAAAAAATCCTATCCCTACGTTCGTCCCCTGAACCCAGTTGTCACGTTCTACATCACGGCAAGACGCTAATCCCAAGGATTATCCGTAGGATGTCTGGCAAACTTTTATCGGTCGCAGTCGACTCCCCGTCGTTTACGATCGGATTCGTAAAACAAGAAGAGAGAAGAGAATGTCGTGTCGTGTGAAAGAAATCATCAGCCATTGCGAGGAACAGTTATGTCCGGTCGGCGAGGAGTCGATCGGGAAGGGAGAGAGGATAAAAAGAACAAAGGATCTCGTGGTTCATCGATCACGCGATTTAAAAGGAGGCGAAGACCAGAAAAGGTACGCTCGTTCCGAAATCACGAGCTGAGTTCGACACATGTGACTTGGCAGCTTGGCGATTGCGACGATGACGCACGACAGTCTTCCTCAAGACTTTTTGGCACATCATTTTGCAAGCGAGAGAGAGAGAAAGAGAGACGATGATTTCGGTGGTCACCCGTTCCAATTTCTTTTCTTTCGGGAGCGGCGGCGCTTCTCGAATTTGCTGTCCCCGGTGCCAACGAACCGATGCGTGACTTTTTCACGGATGATTCACCGAGCTCGCACAAATCCAAGATCCGTGCATGACAAATCGCGTGTCCCGACCGCGAGAAATTCGAGTCCACGAGAATGATGGGCCGGACCGGGTCGTCCTAGTCGTCGTGAGAGAAAGAGACATCTTCGACTATTTTTAAACGTAGCTACTCATTAAAAGAAGCTTTTCTTTAGCGGCACAGCTTGCTCTATATCGTGCGTTTATTTCGGTTTGGAAACGTCTTCAAGTGCGTGTCTTCGAACTTTGGACAGGTATAGCATGGACCTCATCGTCGTCATACTTTGGTTGATATATTTTTAGATACGTTTTTCATGCACGAGAATTGTTTAAAAATGGCACGTGGAGGATCTTCCTACCGACGTAGCTTTCTTCGAAGCCTCCCGATTGTCCTGTCGTCGGATAGGTTGGGCCTATTCGTGAAACCTTTAACGGATGTCTCGGAGAAACCTTTGGTGCGAAGTTTACGACGGGTAGTAACTAGGCGTTGTGCTTGATTCCAGGTATAAATTGAAAGGAAGAAAAATTTCGAGGAAGAGAGATAGCGACGGCTCGTTAAATCGAGATTACGCGGTTTCTTTGCTTCGCGAGTTCTCTCTCACGGGTGACGCGGGCTATAAGTAAACCCCGAAGTTACACCCGAAGATAATTTATCGATTCTCGTAAAGGCGAATTTCTTTTTCAAGTTAGCGCGCTAATTTTATCTCGACGTTCGTGATTTTTCGTGGAATTCAATTGGCCGGTGGGAAGATGATTGGAAATTGATTGCAGCGATCTTTACGATCATCCAGATACTCTCCCAGTTTAAGTCGAGGCGCCTGCCTCGAGGAATTCGCGGAAATACCGAAGGAAGGAAGCTAGGATGCAGAGGGGAAAAACTTTCTTCGAAGTTTCTTCGATAGGCCTTTCGAGCGTGTCCCTTCGAACCTCGTAGTCCTTCTAAGGACTTAGCTTGGCTCGTTCGAAAGACGACGCCATTCCTAAGATCATCGAGGGTCAATTTTATGACTGTCTCGAGGCGGATACCTCCGAAGGATCGGTACCAGCAGGTTCGTTAAACCAATATTAGGGATTTCTTAGACCCCCTAGGTCCTTTTCGACACCTCTCCTAGGACACAGCCCACGCCTGGTACCTGTTTACGATCTAAGCGCCTTTCGCAGCAACCTCTAGGTACCAGCAGGCCCTTTATTATTTGTCCACTCGAATTGGACCCTTCGCGAAAGCGAAAGGCACCGTCACTACCACCACCGGTTGTGGCCGAAGGACCAAGCTTTCTTTCCCTATCTTTCCGCACGATATTTTCCAGTCGTAAACATCCCCACTTTTCTTTCTCCCTTTCTCTATCTATCTCTCTCTTTCTCTCTTTCTCTCACTTCTGCCGAGTCCCCCAGCTTTTGCTTACGCAGCCTTCCGCGTTAATCCCAGGCAATCTTCTCTCTCTCGAGATTCTAATCCCAGCAATAACAAGAAGTAGGTGCGAAGGGTTCGTTAGTAAGTAAAGACGGGTGGCTGGATTGTTCTTTAAAGGATTATATCCCCTCGAGAACAGGTGTGTGCCGGGGTCTCTTGATTTATGGGTCGTCATCAGGTACGACGCGTTTCCCAGGCTGCAACGAACTTTTTTTTTTAATTAATCAAACAACTTGCCTGATCTGATTTGCAGCTTCGTCATATAGTACATGTTCACTGCACGTTGTGGTTGAGCTGCTGGATTGCTAGCTGCCGTTTCATTTTGCAATTGGCATAGCGTGTCTTGCATCGGTGCTAAAGGATTGACGACGAAGGAAAAAGCTGCTGCTTGGCATTCGGCTTCCTCTCGACACCAGCCCTGACATTCGTAGAGAGATAAATTCCTGACACTGTAATAGGTGGTACCTCGGTAATCGAAATCGGTCAGCTTCTCAAACGCTGTTCTTGCTAGAAGAAGAAATACAACAAATTATGTTGGATCACGATCGAATACAAAGGAATTAATTGCTAATTTATTACTGGTAAGAATAAGTGTAACTTGAAATATTTACCCAATGCAGCGTGACCACCGGTTAACATCGTCATGACTATCAGGCTCGCAGTCGCAGCTGCGGCCGCGCTGATCGCGAACGAGCCCATCTGTAAGAAGAACGAGAAAAGTTAGCTTGTAAGATCTTGATTAGAATCTGTCATGGTAGTCGACACCACCATTGTTTCCCGCTTTTTACAGTACAACGTGTGCCTTTTCACGTGCATTTCCTTAATGACGTCGCGTGCAGCTATTCTAGATCGTACGGCTAGGTAATTTATATAGATCGCGCTTATATTACATGGCTTTGTTAACGATCCAAGATAATGAAATAATTTGCAGATTATTTTTCAAGATAGTTAACGATCTTGTTATCGTTGTTCTCGGTAAGATTAATTCATGGGACGTGGGACTGATGGGAGTCTTTTTCTAGGACAGGAAATTGAAATTGATCAATTTCTTTCAATACTATTTTATTAGAAGGATGTAACACTCATATGTTATAAATCGGTAGAATTTTCCCAAACGATGTACGCAATTTATACAGTTCATTTCAGAGAGGTGGTAGAATAAGCAGGACGAATCAGGGTTCTCTCGACGATTAGATACGATCCTGTTATTAATCTCTGGAGCCGGTCCACTACTACCAAGTACACCGATGAGTTGGTTCATGCTTCATCGGCGCTCGACCAGAATGAGCTAGTTTAGAAAAATGCTTAGATACCAGCCGGCCTTCCCTCCGATCCGTGAAGGAAGTCGAGCGTCGGTTGGTCGGTCGGTCGGTCGGTCGGTGTTGGATATTTCTCAAAGAACGAATGAAAGGACCAATCCACTCGCGCCGCTTAGAAACATGTGAAGTGTCGGTCGACTTCACTGGCTTGCATTTTGCTCGCGTTTTACGGACT
Organism: Odynerus spinipes; assembly: GCA_032403825.1. NCBI lineage: Eukaryota > Metazoa > Arthropoda > Insecta > Hymenoptera > Vespidae > Odynerus > Odynerus spinipes. Next base: position 9,887,849 of record JAIFRP010000026.1, read on the forward strand.
ACTCTCCTCGCTTCCTGGATTACTTCTTCCTACCAGTTTTTACTTGTCCTTGAGACGAAGGCACGGAGAGTCCACTTCTCGCGCCGGTTCTTCCTCCTCTTCATCCTCACTCCCATCCTTTCGCGTTTGCTCATCTTCCACTCGGTTAACCGGTGAATCCAGATAGAGTCAGTCCTTTTTCTCGCTCCTCATCCTCTTTCCGTCTTCCTTTCGCTCACTCGTTTCCTTTTCCTTCCTTTTAGCGACAGATTAAGCGATCATTCTCACGAGAGAGTTCTTGCATGTATCGAAATTAAGATAATTTCTTTACCTCCGTATTTATATCTTCCTATCTCCATCTTCCTTTAAGTCACATAAACACAATCTCATCTCGGGTACACGCTAAGTACTTTACAATTACGGAACGGTCAGTTTCACCTGTAAATTTAGCCACAAGGATAAGTACTAAACTTCCTCCGACTCGTCCTTCCACTCATTTACGATTCGCTTCCTGGATTTCTACCACTCGGCCGTTCCCTTCCTCTTTAAGGCTATTCCCGGCATTGAACTTGCAGCAGCATCCTTATGGTCTAAGTCACATCGTTTTACACTACTGCAAAGGTATTAGTCGTTAGGAAGAATTTAAAAGGAATGCCGATTAGCTCGGTATTAAATATAATAGGAGTCCTTTCGATACGTTAATTAAGCTTTCGCTCGAATCAAAAGGAAATTGGTTGGATGTGAGGGACTTTATCGCGCATTTTCTTGCATTCGAGGTCAGGCGGTAGGGTACTTCAAGAAAGAGAGAGAGAGAGAGAGAGAGAGAGAGAGAGAGAGAGAGAGGG
>JAIFRP010000026.1:9898711-9919725 GCA_032403825.1 Odynerus spinipes
AGAGAGAGAGAAAGAGGAAAGGAGAAGAGAAAAAATGGAGGATGAAAAGGAAACGTTAATCGCATTCCGAATGGATTGGAAGGAAATAAAAATGAGGGGAACGAGCGTGGAATATAAAATAGTCCAAGTTGCTACTTGCTACTAGCTCGTTGATGTGTGCGAGTGAAAGAAAGAAAGAAGAAAAAGAAGGTTAAAAAAAATCGGTCATAGTCGAATAGAAAGGGAACGAGGCATCGGGGACAACGCATTGTTTCCGACCTAATCTCATAACGGGATTAGTCTTCGTCATTCTTGAACTCGTTCGTGCTCGTCGGCACGATCGCACGCGATTTATTAAGAGTCCACGAGAAAGAGTTAACGCGTTTATCTCTATCTTCTTCTCGGTCTTTTTTTTTCACGTTTTTTTTTCTTTTTTACAAAGTTTTGAGCAAAACACGTTTAAATCGGGCTTTTTAGAATTCATATCGCACGGTTTTGTACGTACATACATACATTTGTATGAATACGCACGTATAATTTAGTATCGGTATAATTTCCAGGCTAGAATTTCTTCGCTCGAGCTATGATGCTTGTTCTTTTCTCGTGTACTACTGTCATTATACGCAGATCGTATCTTTGTAATTATTCCGTGTGGTATCACGCGTTACAGGAACGAGCGTTCGCGTAAAATTATAATAAATCGTTCGATACCATGCGAAAACGTTATTTTTTCCCTTTTTCTTTTAGATTTTACACAAATTACATTCAATTGAATATTCAAGCAAGATAGGAAGAGGTTAGAGAAGAGAGAAATAAAAGGTGGTAAATTCTAACGTTCGATCGGAGACAACGCGAGAGATGCGCGATATTATAGTGATTTCGAGAGGAAGTTACGTATCTCGTCTCGCATCTGCAGTTATAACGGTGCATCTCTCTATCTATCTCCTTCTCTCTTTCTTTCTCTCTATCTCACTCTCCGGCGGGAGTTAAAATCACGCCGTCACAACGTAGGCAACGATCCAGATACTTGCGTCATGATTACGGTGATTTTGCATTGTGCGAAATTCACGGGAATGATTCGTCTAATCCCCGAGACTTAAATCGTAGATTGCGGTCTGTTATTCGTCCCGGAAACGGCGCTAACGCGTGCAACGCGAGCTAACGAAATGATCGTCACCTTCTTTAGATCACGATCGATGGGATCGATCCATATTTAAGAGCAGCGTTTTATTCATTAGGGTTAATGACTATTAATTTCTTTAGCGATTAGATCGAACTTATATAATTATAAAATATAATTAGAAAGATAAAGACACATTGAAAAAGAACATACGATTTATAAGACGCATGATCGACCTTACGGTGATCCACCGAAGAAGAAAAAAATGAAAGGTGTCTTTAAGTATACGCGTTACACGCATATTATAAAATAGGAAGTAGAGTTGCCGTTAAAACGGCGCGAGCCACGAAGATTGCACACGGATGTCAGCGGTACATAATCACGTATCTCCAGAGAGATTTCCCGTTGACAATCAGCGAACCGTCAACGCGCACAGACTATTAACTTCTCTCTCTATCTCTCTCTCCCCCCTTTTAAAGCAGGAAAAATGTGATCTTGAAGATGACGTATTCGTTATGCAATTTAATCTCTTACGCGATGCGGCTACACTTTTGTAACTAACTTTACGAGAAATATTGGACACGGAATGGATGCTGCGTTTCAATCGTCCAATACAAACAAATCATTAACGCTACGAAAAAAGCACATACCGAGCGAACGTCCACGTTAAATTAACAGTCAACGAGGGAAACGGTTTGAAATCACGATAAGGTACATCGCGTGCAAGGAAGGATCTCTGGAATTCGAGGGACGACGACGTTCTAAGAGAATAGTCGAAAGGCGTTGAAGCTAGTAAATGGCTTTCTAAATCTCCCCTAGTGTTGCTAGTTTCTCGCCGATAATTGAAACGGATTAAGAGCGATAAGGAATTCTCTTCTTCGTGCTCGTGCTCTTCGTCGACGTTCTAACCCCTTTGAAACATTTTTTCTCCTTTTCTTCCAGGAAATCGTTTCGAACTTTTGCCTTGGGAAAAGATTAGAATCATTTTCACGCTAACTGGTGAGCGTGATGGTTGGAAACGTAACGAGGATTCATCATGAGATTTTTTCTCTCCTTATCTTTAGAATCGGATCGGAAGAAAAAAAAAAAAAAGATCACATTCATTCTAATCGTGTTTATTCACGGGGAATAACGAGCTGGTCGAGGAGAAGTAAAGGGACTGGCAGGAAGATGTCCATTAGCCGAAGAATCACAGTTCGCCCAAGGCCTTTAAGTAAATCTCGAAAGTAGCAATGGTGGTGGTGGTGGTCCATCGTTAGCGCTTGTACACGCGCGCGCACGAGACCACCGACGGTATAAACTCGAGCGTTTTATGGATTCCACGGTATGGACGGCCATAAGTGTAACGGTCTTCGAACGCAATGGTGAGAGCCAAAGAGGTACGGTTACCGTTGCGCGGTCCACAAACTCCACTAGTCGATATATTCTTGTAGCAAATCGAGTTCGTCGTTACGTTATCTTCCTCTTATTTTATCTGCTTCCTCTTTTCATCGGTCCAGTTTCCTCATCTCCTTTCCTACTTCTCTGATATCTTATATTAGGATTATTAGGTCGCGTCGTATGTTTATTCGTTTGGAGTATAAAAGAATTCATTAAAAAAGCATCATTTCTGAATGAAAATGATAAGCTTTTCTAAAAGCATCGAACAATCTCCAATAAAAAAAATAGCAACCGGCCAAAGAAAAGTTCAAATATTCAATGGACACAAATCCGACTTTTTATATGACGCGACCTAATAGATCGGGTCACTTTTAGATTTAACAGGTAACGGCCAAGCATTTATTCCGTGCGGAATAGGCCAAGAGTATACTAATTGGTGGAACTGGTGAAGACCGTTCGAATGAGGCTGCTAATCATTAAAGTTCGGCCACAACATCTGTACACCAGCAGCGCTGGTGGAATTGCGTTACCGTTATCCTCGTAAATATAATGAAAATGTGCACGCGAGCGCGTGCGGGGTCAGTTGGACGAAAGTAATGTCACTGCTATCGAACGAAGGCATCGTATCGGTTTTAGTTAGAATCGAAGGAAACCGTTATCAAGGCTTACATCATTCTTTTCCGCTTTTCGTTTCCAGTAGGCTTCGCAAATATGCGATTATACCGTTGTGACTAGGTATAGAGCTAGAACTTGGTATTCCGATGTGTGATATAGCGAAATAGTAAGTTGGCGAGTCCAGTGCCAAGGCTCACGTGTGTTCCCCTCGTTCTATCTCCTTTCTATCACGAGTCTTATCCTTTACACAGAGCTACCAGCAAAGACGAGAAGAGAGCACTCAGACCGATCAGATATCCGCTTCCAACGAGCATCCGAGATTAGAGTAGGTACAACGCGAGGACTCTCGTCGTGTTCGATACCGAGATTACAACGTTTAGCCAGCGGGGCTGCTTGTTAATTGACCACTACGCGAACACTCCCACTTTTCGATTGTAAATCGTTCTGGTAGCTTGTTAATTAAATACTACTTGATAATTACGTACTCATGATTTCCTTCACATTTTTTTCCAATACTTCTCTTGAATTTCGTTATCTCTGATCTAGAATGAAATTAACCACCGGTCCAGGAGAAGAGGGAGTCGCGTTATCGTAACGTTAATTCAACAATTAATGAAGCTTCGCGATAGAACACGGCTTGAATTTCTTAGTAGGGACAACGAGGATGATCGGAATACCAAGGAAGACTCTGGCTATCTAGTTACACGCTTTCCGCTGCATTAGATATACCGAGTATTAGATAACCACTCGTCTTCCAGCATCCATGTTCTCGGTTATCGTTACTCCTAGATACAGATATGTATATACCTACCACATGTACTCCTATTTTTTATTTCACAAAGTTCTTGTTATTGCTAACCGAATACCACGAGCTCGAATTAGCGGTGTGCGTGTGGACGAGGAAGAAAAAAAAAATCTCGCGAGAGTTTGCGGCGAGGATACGATTAGACGTTTTCACTGAATTCTATATCGTTTCTAGCTTATTTCAAAATTGAACGTTCTCGGTATGGGTCGTGAAATGGAATTTGAAGAACCGTTCGTTGGATGGTTTAACGTGAAAGGAAAGAAAAAGAGAAAGGATGCGGGTGGCCCGGCTGGATCTTGCTGGACAGGTTAAAAAAAGAAGGAGGAAACTATTCGTTGAAAAGAGGTCAAAGGTATTTCATCGCGGGACAGCTGTCCCGTCCTCCCTCGGTTATCTTCGATCAAAGACAACGGTCGTTCGTTCTCGATAGGTCGATCGGCCTATCGATTTGCTAGTCGAATCTGTTCCTCTTTGCTAGCTGCACGTGTTCGAGATGATCGCGGAACGACGATCATTCGCGAAGGTGTAGATGAAGCTTTCTAGGTTCATTTAAATGTCAAGGAACGCAGATGACGTAAGCAGGAACTCCGTAAAGCTTCTACGAAGTGTCTGGCTCGAGCTCATTCTCCTTAACACGAGGCAAGGAAGTGAGTATATGTATAGCGTGCCAAGTGTTTGGTAATGAGCCTATGTCACCGATGGTCTTCCTCTTTCGAGTTCGTTCGCCCTTACGCATTTTCTACGATATGCGTGCACGGTCGAGTGGTCGCGCGTGTGTTGGGAGCCTTGACCTGCCACTGAGCTTTCTATCTTTTTTTTTATCTTTCTCTCCTTCTTACTCGCTCGTTGATACGGACAATGAACACGCACGCAACAAATCTCAATCTTTCTCATTAAAAGTGAACCGAGATAGGTAAGGAAGTTAAGGAAGACGACTCTTTTTATCTTTTACTCATTTTCGGCAGGTGTGTGCATGGTACCTGCATGGATTCCGGCGACCCAGTACTATGATGAGATCCACTACCTGTGGGAACAGCCAGCATATTCCAGATACTTATCTTCCTTCTCTCTGACCTCATTTTCTAACTCATCGCGCGTTTCCAGGTAAAGTGTTACTTAAATTCACTTTTCTTTTTTAATCGTCTAATTCTATGCGTTAATTTATAGGCTCGAGGATAGGGCGAAGATAGCACGGAAACGTGCTGATCAGGTATCCTCTTTCTTTCTCTTTCTCCCTCCTCTCGTCTTTTCTCTTCTCCTTCATGGAAGCGTAGCGAAGAGAGTCTTGGTCAGGGCCGCAGGCAGCCAGGCCGAGGTCAATGTCCAGGCGGCGCCTGTAAGATCCTCGGCCAGTGGCAGGAGCGATGGATAGTGGGGCAGGTCGTGTTTTTAACGTCGAGAAAACGAAAAGCAGGAGAAGGGAGGCAGGAAAAGACGGAAAGGCACATCGTCGTTTGACTCGTTGCTGCCTTCGAATGCTTCGCCTTCGATCGGATGCCATTCGTGACGATGTGCTTTTGTAAAGGGGATTGAAAGAGTTTGGTATCATTGGATCGCTTGCTATTTCGTGGTTAGGTTATACTATTAGAATAGAATTAGATAATTTTATAGAGACATTTTTTGTATCCTTAGATTATTTGATATTTTTAGATCACGCTTGGTATTCTGTCTTTATCTTTAATACTTTCGAAACAGATTTTTGTAGGTAAGTAAAACGAATATCCTTTAATTGCTTTTTCCTTCATCTTTGTTCGTTATTACAGTCGGTGGTAACGATTCGTAGCATCGATAACGCAAAAAATGAGGCTCGTCGAAGAGAGGGTTGAACTACGACGACGACGACGACGACGACGACGATGATGATGATGATGATGATGATGACGAGGTAGAAGGAGGAGTAGAAGAAGATGATGAAGGTGGAGAAGAAGAAGAGAAAGAAGAAGAAAAGAGCAAGACTGGTCACGCTGCGGTGGATTTGCAACGAGTAGTACAGAGAAGTGTTCCCGTAGGGCCCACCCTTTTCTCGTTGCATTGTCTATTGCGCGATCTCTCGCCTTAATGAAACTTTGATTTCGCTTTTTCAAGGCCATTCTTTAGCATCGTCGTACCCTGTATCTACGTGTATGTGAGTACCTTGTTCCTTATCAAGGTCACGTTCCACGCCTTGCTTCTTCATTTTATAAAACCACCACCACCACCACCATCTGCACCTACACCAGCAACAATGTGAGTGCGTCTTCGAAGAAACCTTTTTATCGCGATAAAGAGCACGGATTCGTTTGTTGCGTGGGTGTAAACTTAATTGGTTCAGTAGGATCGCGAGATTACTATTTTCTCCGGAGGGGCATAATGAATCACGAGGTTCGAGGAAGAACGCGCGTCTCGCGATGAAGCATCGGAAGAGGTTACGCTTGCCTGGCGTTGAACTCACTGGCTTGGGAGTGGAAAAGCGACTGACCGGTTGGCGATTAATTTCAATGGATCCTTTCCAAAGCAATGCCTAATCCTTCCTAAAAATGACATAGATTCGCAAGAAACAGATTAGGGTGCCCATTTCACTAGGGGTCATTGGACCGATAGAAATCCAGGTACCAGCATGAATATTCGGGCATCGTTCGACTCCAACACGACTCGGAACGCGCGTTCGGAATACCAATTCGGTTTCGATCGATGCCACGGTACGATAGTTTCGCATTTCGTCGTTCACCGAGCGATTCGTACGTTTTATTCTTTTACTTTTCGTTACGTTCGTTCTCAAGAACAAGGCGCGCGCGCGCGTGGCATTACGAAGCACGACGTTGCTCAATAGCTACGTCCCTGACTTTGAACCACGGCATTCACCGTGGGAATGGCGAGAGAATAAAAGCCATGAGGAAGAAGGGTCTCTTTTCCGATCGGAGATTAACAGAACGACGACTCGAGGAAAATGGGAAGATGATCGTTCCACTCGTTCCTTAATCCTTATCATTTCCAATAGAAGATTTTTAGGAAACATTCGATCGTTCTTCGTCGATCGTCACCCTGATAATCTCATCGGCGAGCAAACTGCACAGTATCGATCACTTTCGATATATTCAACACGTACCTTGGCTTGATATCCACTCGGCACCGTACTCTGCTTCTTTCGTCGTTCACCTTGTCTCTATCACACGGTAGCACTTCGTATCTTCTCTCTCTCTCTCTCTCTCTCTCTCTCTCTCTTTCTCGCTTCTTCTATCGTTCTTCCTTCACGAGTTTTGTAGCCGCACGCGGCTAGGATAGATCCAACGATGAGCACCAGGTATACAAATATTGAATATATTAGGAAAAGGGATAGGAAAGGAGCGAAAGAGAAGGAAGGATAGGGAAAAGGGGAGAAAAGGACGAAGAGGTAATCTTCGAACGCGTATTATTAGCCGAACGAGCACCACTTCTCGCGGGCGGACAACTTCTCCTCGTCCGATGCAATAGAGAAGAGAAATTAAAAAAAGGGCGGAAAGGGAGGATAGAGAGAAAAAAAAGGGATAAAAAAACACGTTCCTGATAGGTAGGCTGTCGACACGGGTCTGTCTTCGAGGCGGCGCATCGGGCTCACTTTATAAACCGAGTAGGCCGAGTGGTGGTCGTGGTAGCTTGCCGGTCAAACTTAGCAGTGGATTGGACGCAACCGGTTAAAGATGCCACGGGATTCGCTCGGGAGATCTAGCGGTACCATCGGCGCGTCGAAACGGGGGATCTCGCTCGTCGCTCTCCTCTCCACGGAGAAGTACGGGAGAGCACACGACTGAGAGAACTTACGACGTTTCCTCTTCTTCTTTCTACTCTTTCTCCTTTTCCTCTTCTCGCTGCTCGTCCTCCAGTCCAGGCTAGTTACTCTACGTAATTAGGGAACAGTGACATTTTACCGTTTTTCTCTTTCTTCCTCGCATCATCTTCTTTATCTTCTTTTTTCTTCTCTCTAGCTCGTATCCAATTTTCATGTCGATCAACACTTCGTTTAATTTGTACGATTTTTGATAAATTACTTTACCATTACATATCGATTAAATAAGGATATGTAGTATGAATAAACAATGGAGATTAACACGTTGAGTAATGGATTTGCATCGTCATAAGATAATTTATGCAAAATTTATATTACATCGTATCGTTCGTTAGATTATTATTTAAAAAATGATTAAATTCTTTACAATAGCATACTTCCCTATTGTAAGATATCTCGAGTTGTCCTTCACCTGCCGGATTGCCAAGCGTGGGTGGATACCGATCAAGATACTCCTTGCAAGAAGACTAAAAACGATACTCTTACACCCAGCGTGAATATGAGGAAGATGAAACGTGACAGGACATCGGCAGGTGGGCCATGCTAATGAGTCGAGTCGCGTGGGGGGTCAAGCGAGCTTAACGAGAAAGATTAATTTAACGTGTCAACCGATATAGTATGTATATACCGTGTCTTTGGCGATTCGTGTTTCTGGCAGTTACAGATGGTCGATGGGATCGAAGCTACGATTACAGGTACATCCATCGATCCGTAACTTAGCTGAGATTTTTGTGATTCCTAAGCGAGATCGAAGAAGGTGGTAGAGAAAGAGCATGGTACCGTAATAACCTTGTCAACGATTTACGACGTCGATATTTCCCCGATTCGAATCATAAATATATTCTCTCTCATCTGTGAATACTTTGGTCAAGTTTTTCCAATTTTCTATGAGAAAATCTGCAGGAAGATGATCGCAGACGATCGTGGCGAGTTGAAAACACGCGAGCATAATTTATAGGGAATACCCGCTAGGAAACAATCGTACCTAACTGTCGACACGAAAGATTCTTTTCTCGGTGCACCGGCTTTGCTGTGTAATTTCGGTTTAAGCCGAACGTGTATTCCCAAGTCCGCCTTGGTGATCTTTTCGAAAGAGGGAATATCTCTGTCGTAACTTTAACTCCCATGCAGTTTCAGCACCGTAAAGGTAACGCCGTTTACCAACGTCGAACTGTGAAACGGTTATCCGTAAAACGACGGAACGTACGGAACGACGGAAAGAAGAGGGTGAACGATATTATCTTCCTAGCGTCGGAATGCGAATACGGTGAGTCCAAATAGCAACGTGGAAAGTTGTACTAGCCTACTCCGTGTGGACCGATTCGTCACATTCAGTGTATTTATATCCCTTGTGGGGAGAAGGCTGACCGTGTGGGTATCCTGTACCTTTACAGGACGATAAAAGAATAAGAAGGTAAAGGACAACGGATAGAGTCCACCCTGAGTAGGAAAAACAGCAGCAGGAGGCGATCTCCTCGCGAAAGAAAGAACACTCATTTCCGAGAGCGATACGCTCGAGCAAGACGTTCGAATTAATCACGATGGACAGTTAAGGAGAAAACAGAGTCCGCTTCGAGTTTGTCTCCTCCTCTACTCTGCTCCTTTCTTTCATCTCTCCTTGCTAGATCTCCAACTCGCGAGTGCTGTCCTGAAGAGTTCTACGAAATGAACTCGGAGAAAATCGAGAGTTTCCTAATGTTCGTCTCATTAGGAACACGCGAACGCCATTATTCGAAGCTCGTAAGTAAAATTCTTATTTTCCAGTAGTTTAACCTTTTTTTCTTTTAATTAGTTTACTCATTTGTCGAGTAAAAATTAGAACAAAGGAGACGTTCGGACTCAATGATACTTTCCCGATATTGCGGTTTACCGTGAAAGGGAAGTTAAACGCGAGAGACAAAAGAGAAAACGTTTGGGTAGTTCGAAGAAGCTTGATAATGGACGACGAAGTTAGATCTGTCATCGACCTTGGACCGAGCACCTTGATTATTCCACTCGATCCCTGTCCCTAGTGCGCACCGTCATTAGACTCTCCTCGGCCTTTTATACTACCCCTTTTTTCTCCCTTCCTCATCTTTTTCTTCTTCCTCCGGATCTTTTTCCTTTCCCTCATCGTTCGATCCTTGCAACGGATACCTACTCAACGTAATATCCAACGCCAATGAACAGAGTCGAAAGCATTATGGGTACCTACTCTTTACCTGTCCCTTTTGTTAACTTCTTCCTCGTAGCGATTTTAAGATCACTCTCTTTTTTCCTCGTTGGCCTGATCATAACCATCGTTATTATCATCATCATCATCATCATCATCATCATTGTCGTAGTCGCAGTTCTCGTCATCATCAGCAGGAGCAGAAGCAGCAACAGCCTTTAATCCTTTTTTCACTAGCGAACATTTCCTGCCGCAAGTACCCTTTGTTACCAGGCCGTTAGCCTTGAAAGGTTGCGTTCGAGGGAGTCTCCTAACAAGTCCAACGCGTCAAGTCCAACTGCGATCGCTTATACATCTGCTAAGAATGTGGCCGCGACCGCAGCTCTGCTAATGAACGAGACTCTCCCGCGCTAAGTGGTTACTCCGGGCTGGAGTTCGTAAAAGCGTATCATGCAAGACCCGCTAGTTATTACTTGCGAGAAACTATCAGTACTTAGGTAGGACCGTAACAGCGAATCACCGGTGGGATCACGATGGGGTATCGCTGTAAGAAAATGGACGATTGGAATCAGAGCGAATGCTTGTTCGAACTTGAGCGTCTAACTGTGTTGCGTTTTATGCTGCGAAGCTATAGCTTCTTGCCGTGCATTCTATGCAAATGAACTTCCCCATAGATCTTACGTAGCAAGAGAGAAGGTGTCCAACCACTGGCTTCGAACCATCCGAGAGATCATTGTTCGGGACCGGCTCGTCTTATTACGATCTTGGTTCAGGACTTTTATGCGAGAGTGTTTCTTCCACACACACACGTGTATACTGTCGGTACACTAAGTTACGATCGACCGATGGTTAAACCCAGACGCGCCTAAGCGACGGCTATTTGATATTTTACGAGCTCGTTCCAAGGTCAGCGCGTGGCGCGTGGGCGCGAAGTAACGCGCTCGAATTAGCGGTCCTGTAGATTATTACGAGGGTTAAGTGTCTAACCGCGTAAGATACTCGAATATTTTCTCACTATTTTACGATACTTCGCAGGCGAATCAAATAATATTCATGGGGGTTGAGCCATCGGGGTTAAAGAGATTACCCGTGAGCAGTTGTTACTTAAACGAGGAGAAAGAGGGGCCAGAATAAAGCAAGCATAAGCTTGCTCGAGTATCAGGTCTACTCTCCCATGGTAGAATCTTCCCTACACGAAGAATGCAGCAGGCTAGAAGTCGTTCGAACGCGCGTGCTCCAATCAGTAGGAGTTATAATGATTAGCAGAAATGCCTGGAAGACGTGTAGCGAGTAGAGGTTAGCTTTAATCAATAGCATTTATCGTCTGGAGAGTGAGGAGGTATCCGATGGTTGTTGGGTCCCCCTAAGCAATGATATAAACTTAGCAATAATCCTGTCTCGTGAGAGTAAATGCTTTAAGGAGTTAAAATCGATCACCTGGTATAGACTCTCTATAGAGATGTTAAATCTTCGCGTCAGGTATTGTTAATGGATCCAAATTGTCCGTTGGCCGTACGGACCAAGCGAATTAACATGAAAAGGCGATTCGGTTAAGTAGTGGTAGTTTGGTGCAACAACGTGCGTGCCTCGTACGAATATCGGCTTGAATCTCTATCTGATAAATGAATCATCTTAATCGATCGTACCTACTCTCTCCTTCTCGAGCGAGGTTTCCATGCCCGTGATTAAATTATAAGCCGAGGCTTCTATGTTACACCTGTGGCTTGGGCTCTCCCCTCTGGAACGGAGCTTATTCCCGGAAGCGTTAGAACGCAAAAAGAGGAGGAGGCCACGCGTAAGAGAGGCGTGAGAGGAACGTGTACCGAAGAGAGGCATGAATAATCGAAAATCAAGAAGGTGGAAAGAAACACCCGACTCCCTTTCTTCTCTTATCAAGGAAGTATCTTTTTTTCTAAGGCACTTTAAAAGAGAGAGACGAGGCCCCATTGGTTCCAGATCGCAAACGAAAAGCGTGCGTCGAGGATCTAACTTTTTTTTCTCTTTCCTTCTATTCGATGAGCACGCGATTCGCGTTCCTAGAGTTCCATCGATTATCATTAACGGCGGTTTCTTTCGGTGGATCGATTCGATTCGCTCGATCCATTTTAGGCGTCGTTAGAAGACGATTGCTTGGTGGGAAGATCGTAAAAACCCAACCCGATTCAGGACCCATAGACGATGACATTTCTGAAAATTGCTGCACATTTTCTTTCTGACGATTTAACGCGAAGATTTGCTGCTAATGCTTTTTTTAGCCTCCTCATTTTTTCAGATAACAATGTAGATAAAAAAACTCCCAATATCATGTATTCCGAAAACACCTGTAGTCTATCTACTCACACAGCTGTTGTACGACATATGGAAGATTGCTCACTCCATTGGTATCGTTCCTTTCTTTACCTCAGTACCGATCAGCTGATCCGGTGTCAGCAGATCCTCCCCCAAATCTCTTATCTAATTTTTTAACCACGTTATTTTAGTTAGCGAGGTATCTACTCTTTCGCGTGCAGGAACCAATCAGGCATCAGGTTGCTTTCTATTCTGGTGGGTTCAGGGTCGGTCAAGGACTCTGCTCGAAGGTGCGCCAATGAAGCGCACCGAACGACGAAAGGATCAAAGAGGGTTCGCGCTTCTTCTTCTTATTCTTCCTCCTTTTCTTCTTCTTCTTTTCCTTCTTCCTCTCGAATCCTAACCATGCCTGTTAATCTTACAGCTGAAGCTGTTCACCGTCGCTAATTATAGTTATTACTCATTAGACCATAAATTACAAGTGCTTTCGAGGGTCGAACAAAACGCGCGTCTCGGAGACAGTCGAGACGAGTATGAAAGTCATGAGAATCATGAAAAAAGGGGATGCAAGTTTTTTAATCGTGCATAATGTAATTTCTCCGGTAAAAAGACAGAGGCAGAGGTTCCTTTCGCAGTTTTCTAATATATGCACATAAAACAAACGATTTTCAAGCACTTTCGCATCATCGTCCCGGGGAATTTCATTCTCGTTCGCAGACGTCTCGTGACTGAAATCATTTTAATAACACGTTCTCGAAGGAAACTCGCGTGTCTTCCTTCGCCTGAACGTATTCTTTTCGTGTAACAACGGAGTGGATTAAACGAGAATACTTTTTTTATAGTCTTGAAAGTCCTTCGATCAGTCCATCAGCATGCCCCATCTTGCTAAGACGTCCATCCCTTTATGAAAGTGCATTTATAAAGACACGGTAGTCAAAGTTGACTTCTTATTCCTCTATTTGTACCTTCGCTTTAGTCGCTTCTTTCATCGACGTGTCTTCTTATCTCTCGACGGGTCTGAAGACGATTTCTCTCCTTGCGTGGTCTCATCTTCCTCCTCTTCTTCTTCTTCTTCACCAAAGGGTTCTATTTATAGTGGGGCCCACCATCAGCATTGGCAACTGCAGCACCACCACCAGCATCTCGGTGGTAGAGGCAGGATCGTATCATCAAGAGGCAGAAACATAGGGCCGAGAAAGAGAGGTAGCATAAAGCGAGCATGAAAATGACTCGGACGAGGTATGCCTTAAAAGGCGCGTGCTCTCTCGTGGTGCATGGCTATGCTTCGTAGGAACGTAAAAGGACGAAGAAGAAAGAGAAAGAGAGAATGCTCTTTCTTTCTCTTTCTTTTTCCGGAAGTCGCTTACGTGCTTCGCTCCTCTTACATTTATTCGTTTCTCTCTTCTACTTTCCTTCCTCGAAAGGAGTTCTCATAACGTTCAGTCTTCAACGACGTTTTGCCGTGCAGCTGCACGCGCATACCTCCTTCGGTGAATTGAAAAAAAAAAAAAAAGCCGCGAACGATGATTATTCTTCGTTTGTTTAGCGGGACATTTGAATGAACCATTTAAAGGGCCATTTAAAGAACGTGTTAATTTATACCGACGATGAGTCTCGAAGTTCAAGCTGTAGCCGAGCTTGTGGGAAGAGTTAGGTGTTCTCTTTTCGCTATTGCGATTCTCGATGCTTCGTGAAGTATATCGGAAGGAATCGAAAGGAAGAGACGGCGCACGCGAGAACGCGTCCGTGCCGTAAAAGGGTGGGTAAAGGACCGTGAAGAGAAGAGAAGAATCCTCCTGCGATTCCACGCTTCGTGCTGCGTGCTTCGCTTTGCTTGCTCTTCTTCTTCTTCTTCTTCTTCTTTGTACGTGTATGTATATCAGGATACGCGAGAAATCATCCGGAAATCGATTATGCGAATTTGAAAGGGAAGAAGCGTGGAGAACGATTCGCAAGGACGAGTGGGATGTTCACGGAGAAATGGTCTTCTTTCTTGAAATTCACCGTGAAAGCTTTAAAACCAGTCGAACGATGCTCGATTGAGATCGAAGAGTTATGAACGATATTCGGAACAAATAATAAACTTAAACGATAGAAAAGCATGAGAATATGTTATCTATATCCAATCGTGTGGAATAAGTGGACCAAATAAGTGGAAACGTTAAGTTTAATTTTGCTAATAAAATATTTATTAAGTAGAATTTATTATTACAGTGCAATTATTGATAGACGTCTTTGGTGAGTGATCATACATCAATTTACGCGAATCGCTATTATGAAATTATACGATCGTAATAAAATGAATAGTAATCATCGTCAGAAAGATTCCATCATACTAAACGATTATAAGCCCAAGTACAAAGTCTCCGAGCATCTCTCTCTCTCTCTCTCTCTCTCTCTCTCTCTCTCTCTCTCTGCATCAGTGAACCGAACTGATTTACTTCGCCAACTACTAATCCAGGATACACTTTTTTTTATGTCGGCTAGAGATAATAATCAGAGCAAGGAAGTCCGCTTTGCATATAGGCGTAGGCTCGATCGAACGCGCCTATGGCATGTGGATTGCTCGTGGATGAGAGGAAGATGTGTCATGGAAATCATCTTGCCTCGATTTTTTCGCATTCCTTGTTTTTTTTTCTTCTTTCTTTTCATCGTTTTTTCGAGCTCACCTTAACTGCACCGTTGATTTAGATTTCCATGCTTATCGTTGCCAGTTAATTAACTTCGTAAGGGAGAGGGAGAGCTCACGTGACTCCCGGCTATCGTACGTTCACCCTCTTCAGTTTCTTCGCTCTCTTCTTATTCATATCTTCTTTATGCGTTCGATCGTCCGACCTTGACTAGGTTCTCCAACCTTCTCCAAGCGCAAACTCCTACGATCTTCTGCTATATATCCACATAGTGATCATTTTTCTTCTCCTTCTTTGTTTATCCTTCGTGCGTTCTCGTTTAACGACGAAGGGAGATGGAATCGTCGAGGTAGCAGCAAGTTGCTGCCGTGGGTCTTACGATCGATCGATCGATCTTTACCGCGAGATCTGCCCTTAAATTGGTACTACATGCTCCGGTAAGCCTCGATCATGGCACGTGAGTGGAATCTTCGATGGTACATATCCATGGAATAATTGGCTTGAATAGGATCAGCCTAAAGTACTCGCTACTTCTAAAAAAATTCTCATTTCGAATAGAATTTTCTTAGAACTCATTTTTGGTGAGAGCACCAAAGGTTATGGTCCCGTAATTAAATATAATTTATTTTTTTCATATCCTTCATATCTCGTCGGCCGTACTAGGGATCAGTCTGAAGTATAGAAAGAAAAATCGAGAAATTGGTGAACCTTAAGGCTTCTTCGATCGATCGGTAAGATATTCATTTTTGAAATCCTTCGGTATATGGTGTCGGACATGCACATTCATGGTGTTCAACGTGGGCACGTCGTACGAGGTCGTTGGGTCGGCTGTTAACTTTACAACGTGCCTTCGTTCGCACCGTTCGCGTACCATGGACGGGAACTATGTTGCTGTCTCGGTTGCTGCTGTTGCTGCTGTGGAATTCAATGAAGATCTGACTTACAGATTCGAGCGTCGGCGTTGTATATCTGGTTACCCATAAGGTTCCGTTCGTCGGCCTACCGTGAAGAGGAATTTCAGTTCAAAGTTTTCGAGGCTACGCCTCTCCTGTCTGACTCTTGCTGTATTACGGGACTTTATAATTAGCCGATAATCGCTCGAACTGTAAGAATCTTCGATATTACGTTTATACATACATTCATCGCGATACTTTAAATTCATTGAGATCGTGCTAAGATATAAAATCTTTTTCCAGTTCACTCGGGACAAGATATTCTCTCGAGATAGGTGCTTCTTGAACTTTGTTCACCGAGGATGATTACCTACCACGTAATATCGAGTTCGAGTATGAAATTTAGTATTGCCCGAGGCCAAGACGTTCCATGGTTCTTCTCCCGTGCGAACGGAAACTGGGTGGTCAATGGCCGAGCGTCGTCATCGTTGTTGTAATAGAATGAAGAAACAAGAAGTAAGACTCACGCCGTCACGATCATCGAGAGAGGATGAAAATTAGAAGTGCGATCGACGAGGAAAGAGAGAGAGAGAGAGAGAGAGAGAGAGAGAGCCTAGGCACGTGTAATTTCTATCGGGACGAATGACGGTCGTCGAATCGTCGTGCAGAGAACTCGTCGTCTCCATGCTAGGATTCGCCATCGGTCGGATAACAGTTTCTACACTTTTGCCCGGCGAAAATAACATGGTGCACAATATTTAAGTCGTTCGCGGAGACCAGTAAAGATAGGTCGAAGGTTAGGCACGCTCGGAGACAGGAAGGGGATTTAAAAAATGAAGGACCGTAGTTCTCCTTTTAGTTGGAAGCCAGTATTGGAAGAAGCACGTGTATTGAACTTCTTGTAAGTATCTATAATATCATTTATTGTAATAAAATTGATAACAGTTACATTAACAATATAGTTACACGCAAGTACGACGAGTAACGATAAATTCTAGCCACCTAGCTAGATGAGGTTGAAGAAGAAGAGAATCCTCCTCACGGTGGAATGAGGAAACTACGAAGCGAGGAGGAAGCAAGTTGAAGGAGTCTCGGATGTCACCACCGGCTGGTCCACGTCAGGCGTATCAGGCGAACGGGACGACACGCTTCGCGGATGTTACCGTGCTCGCTCGTTCGCTCGCGCGAGCTTAGCTCTGCTGCTGGAGGCACGTTTTCTTCCCTGGTACCTACACCGTGGCACCGTGCACGCTGCACCTGATACATACGCACCGAGATACATGTCATTTAGACAAAGATATACGTATCCAGCTGGGAGGTCCCTGACCCTCCCGCTGGAGCACGCCTCGGGAGATTTTCTCTCGAATTAAGATCCTCTTCTTTTATTTCTCCGAGAAAAGGAGAGAGAGGGATAGAGGAAATACAGAAACTTTCCCGAAGTATCGTTCCTTCCTACGAGCGATCTGTTTAACGCGACTCGTGAGAACCTGCCAGAGCACATAGCCACGCACACAAGCACCTACCACATACGTATACACGTTTAAGTATAATGTTAGCTAATAGGCCTGCTTGGCCCGTCCAAAGGAACACCAACGGGACGCAAACTGGATGCTACCCAGACTCGTTAGAAACGATTTTGCAGTCACGACCATCGATAGCTTCCTGAAATGGGAACTCCGAGACCTCACCAGGAACGTCACGATAATTTCGGTCTTTCGCCAGTAGCGAATCGTGCAAGATCGAAAATCTTTTCTATACTTCCCGCTCCAGCAGAACCTTAAATAACCAAGAAACTTCAGAATGGAAGTTTAAACGAAATTGCAGGATTAAATCTAGAAGGATGATGCTTGATAAGATGACCAGATCGGATGATCATTGAAGGAGCTTACGCATTATGGTCCCAGCATAACTAATACATAGTATTATAGTATTGGACGGAATCACGTTGCAAGCGTACCGCTCTCTATGGGCTGTTCAAGGTCGCCCAAGGTCGTTCGAGAGAAGCGCAAGGTCCTTGGACTCGCGCGCTCGTAACACGAACTGGTCCCGGGATTGGCTAGCTGTGAGATGAGAGAGAAGTCAAGAGAAAGAGAGAGAGAGAGAGAGAGAGAGAGAGAGAAGCTGGGAATGGAGTAAGGGAAGGCGTTAGGTAGATGATCGGTAGAAAGCGCGAAAGCTTCTCTTCCTCTTTCGATCTTTCTCTGTCTCCCCTCACTCTCCTTCTGGCCATCGCAGCACACACAAGTAAATAGGTACGATGGCCTCGCAAAGTAATAATAAAAGCCGTCCTCGTCCATATTGCAGTGGAACTAGCGTGGTGGTTCACGCACGAACGGCCACCGTAAAGAGTCCTCCTCTGGAATCCGGTCGTCGTACTCTTCTCCTCCAACCTCCTCTCCTTTTTCCTCATCTTATACTCGGCCGTCGCTAGCCGCGAGAAAATCGTTTCGAATTGCCGCGAGATGCGTTCGATACTTGGTCCCGATATATAATAAATAAATAAATAAATAAATATATATATATATGTAATTGTGGGATAGAGGGAGGTAGAGACAGAAAAGTGTACGTAATAGGCTACGTGCCCGTTCGATCGCGGTCACCGATTTCGGCCTTTTCCTCGTCGCTTCGTGAGCTTCTTAATTATTTGATTATCGCAGGCAAGGTGCGCTCCGGTACCGTAATTTCTCTTAGTCCTTTCTTGGGAGAAAGAAAAAGAAAGAGAGGGAGAGAGACTAGCTTCTGTTTGGTACCAACTCGTACGCTCGTGAACGTGTAAAAGTGTTGCGTAGAGCATATTTGCGTGAACGTTCGTCCTTGTATTCACATATACATATATACGTTCGTGAGACAAGCGGTACACTCGGTAAGCGTATGCCCTGTTCCCTCAATTAATAAAAGTACTGCAAAAAACGGGATCAGCATTGTAATTAAAGCGCGCGATACGGAAGGCACGATTCTCCCGCGAGTCGAGGAAGTAGAAAAGAAAGAGAGGGAGGGAGAGAGAGAGAGAGAGAGAGAGACAGGACGATGGAGAATGTGTGTACACGCGTGTATGTGTGTATACGTATGCGAGGAAGAGTGGACACCGGTCATGCTTCGCACCTCGCAATTTAATTCGGTTCAGGGCGACGTGTTCCTCCTTTTTTTAGAATTCTTTTCGATGAGCAAACGAATAAAACGGTGGCACCGGTCGAGAGTTGGATAATAACGATAGCAGAATATAGAAGAGCGAAAGAGAGAGAGAGAGAGAGAGAGAGAGGGTTAGCTCACTTTGCCTGATTTGCATTCTCGCTCTAGCGAGAATTCATCGATTCTTAGTCGAGATAAAACTCGCGATGATACATATGTATGCTAAAATACGTATACGCATATTTATGCAACTCGATAGATGCAAATGCATACACAATAATATATGCGCGTGCATGAGTGCATACGAGTGTAAATAGATTTACGCTACGTGCACGGGCATTCATTCATAAACACGAAGGTATCTATTTCTTATTTAGAACTCGATCACGAATCTTAATTCTGGAATTGGCAAAAAAAAATTCAAATCAATTTCGGAGGAAGAATTTCTGCTTCGTAGGAATAAGGAAGCGAGAACGGAAGGAAAGAGTTTCGAGCGAACGAGAGAAAGAAAAACAGAGGAAAAGAGAGAAGTCGAGGACGCGCGAGTGAACCGGATAGCGAAACGACTTTTTGAGCGAGCAAACACTCGCGTGACGCTCCACCCGCGACAAGATTACGGTTTTCTTTTTCTTCTTCCTCTTGTTCTTTCCTTTTATCACTCACTTTTTCGGCTCCTTTCAACTTGACGAATTTATCTCGCCGGATGTTATCCGCTTTCAAATTCCGTGGTACCTAAACGGGACGGGTTAGTACGAAATTTGTATTTTTTTTTTAATATTTTTTTACCATCTACCTCTCTCTGACTCTTTCTTTTTCTCTTTTTAGAGTTCAACCGCAACGTTTGAGAACAAAAGAGCGTATGGTGCTAATGAAGTCGAAGTTATTACATGCTAATTGTGCTCTCCACCTCGAAAGACCTGAGAACATTCTCTCTCCTTCCATTGTCCCGAGAGAATAGCCGACGTGAAAAGTATTAACCGACTAGCACGAGGAGATCCGATCATTACCGAAATTATCATCCGCGGCATCGGCTATCGCCATTTTTGTAATTACATCGCTACGATTTATATTAGTCTCGATCATATCGAGAGTATCGTTAGGTCTTCTAGTCTTTTGGTTTACTCGAATGCTTCTGCGGGTATGGACAATGCTTTTACATCTTGATGTGCAGCACAGAAGAGAAAGAGAGAGAGAGAGAGGGAGAGAAGAAAGATTAAAAAATTTGCAACTTTCGCACGCGATGCTTCCGTGGCTCCGACGAGCGACTTTTTTGTCGGCGAATCGTCCAATTGTTTTGTAATACCAGAGTGCGGCAGGTATTTGAATAATAAGCGAGCACGCTCGCACGGCTTCTCCTTCTTCTTATTCTTCCTACTCTTCTTCTTCTTCTTCTTCTTCTCGTTTTACACATTAAAAGAGGAACCGGGAGAATCCTCGGGACTTCCTTGTTTTTGCTCGCGATCTTACTTTTATCTCATTTCCTATTTATACTCGCATTCATCGTACACATCCTCCTCGTTTGTTCTCGTATCTTAAAATTTAAACTTAACATTTCATGGTTCGATTTTAATTTTTCCGTGCACACGCGTGCGACCATCGGCCTATTTCTCCCCTTCCTTCTTTCTTCCTTATTTTTTTTTTCTTTTTGGACGATTTAAAAGCAGCGTAGACGAGATCTGACCTAAAAATCACTGGAGGAAATCGAATGGTACCGCTAGAGAGCTAGCCGAAGGAAACGTAAAATATTTGAAAAGAACCGTGAACACCACAGCGGCAGGTGTATAAAGCGATCTCCTCGACACCTCTCTTATCGCGTTCGTCGAACCCGAAAATCCGTTAACGGAATGCGCTAATTAAATATACTACTCTACGTGTCGGGTGATGAGACAGCGAGTGTCATCGCGCGTACTAGTTGACGGCGCTCGATTGAGGTACGAAAAGAACGGAGAGTAATAAAAAAGAAAAGAAGAAGAAGAAAAAAAAAGAGCGAAGAAAGGAGAGAAGAAAAAAGAAATTCATCTTACGATGCGTTCGCATTATGCACCATCGCGATCACCGTTAACACATTTTTACAGAAACGATCGACCGTCCAACGGATCCACCGTGAAGTTTTGTTATAATAAGATGAAGAGGAAAGAAATGAAAAGAAAAGAGGAATAGAAGGTGGAATATGCGAAACGGTAAATATTATGCTCAGAAGGAGACTCGAATCGCGCGTTA
>JAIFRP010000026.1:9927112-9954130 GCA_032403825.1 Odynerus spinipes
GAGAGAGAGAGAGAGAGAGAGAGAGCATTGGATTAGAAAAGGATAAGAAAATAATTAGACGTTCTTTCGTTCTAATTGGTAATCTTTATTTTCAATAACGAACACATTTCGCATCGATACATAAAATTTGTTAATTTTCAATTAAACGTTAGACGATACATAGAACGCGATGAAAAGTTAATTGACCGTCGCAAATGACTTCACGCTTCCATGGAACTTCGGTATAGCGTGCTTAGAAGAAACTTCGATCGATTATGGAATAATTAAGTTGATCGTCGTTCATGAACTTGAGCACCGCTGTGCTTCGTCCTGTCGTCGTTGTCGAGATAACAGTAATGCGTTCTGGGTGTGCACGCACAATTTCCCGAGAGTCGGCCAAGTATGCGAGCGGTAACATTCCCGTCGCGTTGTTTATAGTTGCAAGGCGCAAAGTCAAAATCGAATCTGCGGATTCGAGACGCATCCGTCTCGATGCGTTCGAGTGTTGAGCACGTGAGCACGTTTCGTGAGCGCACTTTGACATTTTGATATTTCGCGCGTACAATTTATTCTTAGAACTTAACTGTATGTGCTTTTTCATTAAAAATTCAGATTATAACGGTAAGGAAAAGATAACGAAAATTATTATTCCTCGTAAAATTCGTATCGTTTAATTACGAATATTTTACTTATAGCTTTCTTATAAATTTCATTTTTGTAATTATCGCTCGGAAAAAGAATTAGAAACTATTCGTTGTCTTCCTATTTCTTCTTCCTCTTTACTCATCGTGTTCGCTAATTAATTTCTAAACGTCACGTTTACCGTTTCAGCGACACGCTTAAACGTCAAAATTAACGAAGCGTCTCGAAGTATTATTCATTACACGGAACACGTGCTTAGCCGTGAAGCAGGCAGAATATTTTTTCGCGCCTTTTCCGCTCGATCGTGATAATCGATTCCACCTTCCCACCCGTTCGTGTCTCGCGCGTGGAAAACAATCGTCCGTGGATTTCTATCCAACAGTCCAACGCGATCGAACCGTTAGATATAGAAATTCTCTCTAGTTGCGATAAGGATTCCTCTTTGCGTTCCTCGACTCGCCTTTAAAGCTTTATATTTCATGAGATAAACGAAGGAGCCAACTCGAGCTCGTGCTTTCGTTGTGCATCAACCGTGAGAGCCATTAATTTAGCCTGAAAGGAAGCTTAGAAAAGAGATAGAAGGAAGTGGAAGACGAGGAACAAAGTTCATAAAAGAAGAAAATTAAAAAATACAATATCCGAAGAAGACTCGAAGTAATTGCAATTCTCACTCGCATAGCAGCAGCTGGATACGATGAAAAACATACACGAACGAAGGATTTAACAAATGTTCTAATTCTAATCTTCTAATCCTGTTCCTTCAGAACAGACATATGTATAGACGTTCTCACTCCTATTTTAATTAAAATTTTGCATTAAGCATTCGGTAAAAAAAAAAAATTGTAATTATAAATAGAACGAAGGAAGATTAGATTTTCTAATTCATATTCCAGAGTGTACATAATACTGCGTATAAGTGCACCGAACGTAGGAAAGGCTTCGTTAATTCGTATCTTTTTCTTCCTTTCCACTTTTTCGCTTCTTCTCTATTCCACGAGAGAGGAAGAATGCCACCGGCATTATTCGCGTAGGAGACGACGATTTTGCACGCGCGTTAGCGCTCGTTAGTATGCTCGTGGTCGGCTGAACGCCACGCGGGACAAAGAAAGCGTGACGGGAGTCGTGTGTGTATGTTTTGCGCGGGAGGGAGAGGAATGCTGGACACCCGCTACGTGTCATGGGCCAACAATTAGAATACTCGTCCATGGGAAAAAGTTGAACAAAAAAAAAAACAATATACATATTCCAAACTATTTTGTTTTTTATATTCACATAGGGGATACAAGCACCCCACAAGTGGATCTCCGAGGATTAACCTAACCCGAAAAAAAAGCAAAAGCTTAATTTTTATTACGATTTATTTTCCCCGCGGCATATTATAAAAAAAAAAAAATACACTTTTAAATATAGTTCAACGCCATTTTTGTCGTTCCTTTCAACGCGAGAGCGTTAACATCATTCAGTAATTCAATAAACGCTCTCGGTCTCGGATCGTTCCTTCCCTCGCGTGTTACGAATATTTATTTCCCACTCGGCAGGTCCATTACCGTCATTATCGAATCGAATTATCCCCGAGCGCCCGTAATCACGAGCATAAAAGAGCGTAATTATAATTAACTTTATTGAATCGCACGCGGCTTCCACGTTTACGCGCATTAAACCGAGAGACAGCGGAGACAGAAAAGTCTCGAGTCGCATAATTGCAGCGTGCGAAAGGGCCTCGATATTTCACGCGATTCTCGCCTCTCGCATCCGTTTTTTTTTCTCTATACTTCTTTCTCTCGTAACGAGAGGAAAGGGTGAAATTCAACGAGAGACAAAAGAAGTACCGCCGCAGGGGTCGACGCGTAAAGCGTGTCACTGGTTCTCCTCTACTCATCGTTACTTGCACTTGCAATTAGTCTTTACAATTAGTAACTCGCTCCTCTTTTTTCCCATCTCTTTTTCTTTCTATGCTAAAACTTTGTTTTTTTCCTTACTTACTTCGCTTAAATAACAATACGTATCTGCGGGCCGAACTGTTAACCCAGTATTTCAATTTCATCTCACTTTGCAGGAAAGGGAAAAATAGATTCCTTCGAGTAAAAATTCTACAACTAGTCGTCATAGCATGTTTCACGTACTATGTTTCGACTCTTGGACAGTTATTCGAAGGTAGTTTACGCGTTCCTCGGAGACGATCTCGGGATTCCTGAAATCTCGTAAACCGTGTGCCAGCAGGTGTTCGATTGCGTTCAGAAGGAAACGGGTTTCCTATCTCTCCTTTTTTTTTATGTTAGTCATAGGTACCATCGCTTCTCTAACATGACTTCTCTGCATCACACTTCGATAGGTAAGTACAGTGGCTACGGAATATATTAAAAAGTTTTCAGTTATTTCATATTAGTCCATCGAGCTTCCTATTTGCTAACATATTTACTTTAATTAGAGTACACTCTAATAATTACTTCCATATTTGTGTTAAATTATTAGCAAGGAAACTAACTTGATTTTTATCCACTGTACAAGCCTGAAAACATCCTATAGAGAAATTCCGAACTCTAGTTCTATCTTCTCTAACTACGATCGTGTGTATACGATATCTAAATTCTCGACGTGAATAATTCCGCATGGATCGAGCCGATAATGAACGACATTAAAAGGTAGGAGAAGGTAGAAGAAGGTAGATAGAAGAATTTGCGTGCTCCCATTCGAAGGAGATCTCTTGCAATCCTATTTGCTTCCGTGAAGCTAGATCGGCAGAGTGATTTACGACTATTCGCTCGGCTAAGTCCGTTCTTTCTAAGCAAAATTACATGCGTTAGCAGATACACGTTGGATTTAGTGCGGCTAGCCGCGGCCCCTGCGTGTAGCTTCCCAAGAAACAACGGTAAAATTTTCTAAGTTGTCGCTTCTAATCGTGAAATTTATCGACGAAATATCTCGAATTATTCTCGATCGCGTGAGTATCGATATATAGGCGATTCTTTCTTTCTCGGGCATGTCGCAACTTAATAAGCGTCCAGTCGCGTTCTAATCAAGGTCGACAACCTAATATCGATGCCGTCGACATCGGAAGTCGAGAAAGGAACGTAGGAGGAAATGGTATTTCCCCTCTCTCGCACTTTACATTTTAAGAGAATACAGGTCAGTGGCACTGACTGTTATAATTGCGTTCACTGTGTCGCTCGGTCGCGTCCACTGATTTTATTAGAGTGCCAAAGATGATTAGTCATTTCAGGACGCGCGTGTTCTAAGTAATCATGATCGGTAAGTAAGGGATCGACTATACCGCAATTTCTTTATTTTATATTATATTCAATTTTATACGGCTATTTTTTATTAGCCAATAATATATATATAATATTAAAACGTTTATAATAAACCTTAATAACGCCGATCCTACTTTTCTGGAATTCGTCCTAGTTACTAGAAATTTATTAAAAGGAATTTCCTCGAGTATCTGAACTTTATATAGAGTCCAGAATTTTTATTTCACTAAAATCGTTATAGAAAATTCGGTCAGCTATCAATCACGGAATATTAACCAACATGGTAACTCCGTTAGCATCGTAAAAAGTCTAATCGTCGCGACTGGTAACAGCTGGACGGCACATTGCGATCGTTTGAGAAATACTTCATACGGCATATTTTAAGATATCGAATCGTTGTTACAACATTTACGGATATTTATGATCGACATATCGGATGAATCTTTGAAATTGATCTCGTTAAAAAATAATCAATCGAAGATTGCGCGTTTTATGAAGGCGCATTTAAATAAATGTATCGTCGATGGAAGAAGAAGAGGAAGAAGATCAAATTCATATGCGAGTGAGATAAAGATGGAGAAAGAGAGAACGTGCTCACGCATCTTACGTCAACGGCAATGACTAACGGTAATAATCTCCAAGGCTGTGCAACGCCAGGGAGACCAGTCAAGTTCAAGATCCCAAGGCTCGGTGAGCTCGTGAAAGAACGAGGAGAAAAGTTCGAGGAGAGGGAGACGCGCATATATATGTTATATACGCACATGTATATAGATATCTGCAGCTGTGAAGAGGAAGCCGAGTGACCGAAATAAAGAGGACGGTTCAGAAATAGCCAGAGGTTGACTCCTCTGTAGTTCTTGTGCGTATGTCGCGCTTATGTTAGTCATAAACTTGCATATTAATTACTAAGAAAACGACGTTCTTTTTCGCTTTGATTCAAATTTTGGATTCTTCAAATAAACTTTCTGATTATGTGGTTAGCGATAATAAATAAATTTAATTTGTATAATTTATAATAGTATTGCAAAATGAAAATTAAGTATAGCTATCTAGAAATTTACGAGCTTGGTTTCAAATTTCTACCGCGAGTTTCGATACTTTTCGAGGGTTAATAATTATAGCGCATAGTCGGTAATTCACCATCTAATAATTATTTTAATATTAATCATTTTTTTATTTATCACCACTTTTTGTTACAGAATTTTAATGTATCTACTGGATAGTCAGTCAATGAATTTTCGCGCCGGCAATGTGTATCTTCGGAGAAGTTCGTCAATGGATTTTAAAAATTTTAATGTATCTACTCGATAGTCAGTCAATGAATTTTCGCACCGGCGATGTGTATCTTCGCAGAAGTTCGTCAATGGGTAAGTATCGTTGACGAACTCGTGCGTAGATAACATGTAAGTATGAATGAATATATTGCAAATATTGTTATAAATAATCTTTTTTATTGTATATACAATACGTGATATTTAATGAAATTTACATTATTTTATAAGAGTTAATCATGATCCGTGTTATAATTGAATACAGCAAAGTGGTGTTAGCTAAATCGTTTGCATCTGGCTTCGTTCGCTTAACTGTAACAGGTGTTTAAATAATATATTTTATATTTTCTTCTCCTAGAAGAAAAGGAACACAATATGGCACAACATTTTCTGTAGTGAATCATATCATCAGGATTAATTTACTGCTTAGTAAAACTGTTTCTTTGTCAATGACTTTTGAATCTTTTTCAATTATTTTTCATAAGCGAACGAGAACAGATCTAAATTTGATCGAAATAAAAATTATTATAAAATAAACGATTACTTTTAATAAATCTATAGTATTAAATATATAAGGGTAATCTTTAATACTTTAAAAATGATCGTAATATTGATTTTTCTTAATCAATTTTCTAATAAAATAATAATAACATCTGGTCTACTGTACATATAGTATTAGTTATGAGCACGGAATTAATAGTAGTTTAAAATAAAGTGTGCTCAGTTTCCTTAGTATTATAAAAAAAAGACTTATGAAAATTCGTTTAATACATAGAAGCATTAATAATTGATTTAACATAGCAAAATGTACATTGTGCATTATATTCCTAAATCAGTCATAATAATACATCCTACAATTTATTTCTTTTAAATACATTACTCTTTTTCTTCATTTGTACAGCACAAATAAAACATTACTCTCTTTGTTTTTTAAAGAGAAATATAACATGCATTCGTTTGTTCAAAGGAATTGATAAATGCTAAGAAGTATAATTTCTAAAAAAAAAAAGAGGATTCTTTGACAAACAAACATCATACCTTTTTTTTTACAACAAAAAGTTTCACGATTGCACACAGATTAAAATGTAACATCTCGTTTTACGTAATTACCGCTTTCAGAATGTTACATTAAACAGTTGATCTTCATGATAAATGGTTAAACATTAATTACTTTTTTCTTAAGCGATACACAAAATGCTCTTGTCTGAAAAAAAGGAGAGTTTTTATGTTTAAATTTTAATTTAAAGATATTCCTTGAATCCACGAGCTAAGATCGCTAGTATTTTCGCAACTAAGACTTAAATGATTTTGTTCACTTCTTCTTGATTCCAGTAACAACTGAGCCGCAGTACGACCTGTTAAGTACGCGCCATGTACGGTACTGTAAAAAGAAGAATGCGTGTGTTCGCCTGCGAAAGTTATCATAACTCTGGAAGGCTGCTCTTGCAGTATCAATGGTTCAGCTAGATTCTTGATATCTATTTGACTCGCACCGACAGCCATGGCCGTGTAAGAACCACAAGTAAATGGCTGAGAGTGCCAAGAAGTACGTAAGCAATGTTTTGGAGCTGGTACAAAAGGATCGTTAAGGAATCGCCTTAAAATTGTTGTGCATACTTCGGCAACCTCGGTTGTACTTAATTTTTCCATATATTCTGCAGCCTTCCCTGATATCCAACCAAGAAGAAGCGTTTCTGATATTTTAATGAAAGAATATATTTTTCTAAACCATGTTTTGCTCAAGTCCTGCCTCTCTTCTTCCGGCAGTCCTCTATCATCCCAAAGTAGCATTACTTCGGATATTCCTGGATTTAAAAAAGGCCTTTCATAT
The DNA here is from genome assembly GCA_032403825.1 of Odynerus spinipes. NCBI lineage: Eukaryota > Metazoa > Arthropoda > Insecta > Hymenoptera > Vespidae > Odynerus > Odynerus spinipes. Next base: position 9,934,087 of record JAIFRP010000026.1, read on the forward strand.
TCTAAAAATATTTTATCTACAGTACCAAACATAAGTCTATTTATTGCTTGCAGTTTATTATCTGGCAATGGTGGTTCAAAAATATCATTAGCCTTTTTCTTAAGAACTCCTAAAGGCAATGTACATATTATATGTTCTGCAGTTATTGTTTTTCCATTCTCACACTGAATTTCTATAACCTTATTTCTACTAGAACAATTTTTTGACATATCAGATGCCTCACTCTCACATTCCTGTTTTTGCCATCTGTAATTATGATTAGTATATGAACATACTTTGCCTATTATGAATAACAATAATGACATATGCATAATAAATTTATAAATTAGAACGCATAGTATAAAATTATTATTCCATAAATAAAAAAGCCAAGTAATAGTTTGTTTTATAATAAATAATAGGAAATAGATTTATCATATTAAATAAAACTAGAAACTTAATTATTATGTTGTATAATGTTATTCAAAAATTCACGCAAGTGTTATATTTAAAATAAAATGCAAAGAATTAATAACACATTAGATGCATAACTTATCTTAACACTTAAAAATAAAAAAATGAATAAAGCTAAAGTAAGCGTTTCGTTCTTCTTATAAAAGAAAAAATTATGTGACTGACATAGCCAATATTTGAGTTGCAGAAGTAAATAATATTAATGGTAAGAAGGATCCAATAATTTACCTAATTTTAGTAACAACGTGTTTAGTAAGTATACAGTTCTTTGGTATGTGTTTTGTTATTGGTTCCAATATAGCACTGTATCCATTTCGAAGAGTGATATTGCCACCTTGTAGTTCCGCATAAGAACCCATTTCCAGGAGATCAACCTCTTCCATATTATCACAGCCAGTAATACAAGTTTCTCTCTTAAGTAGACAATCAAAAAGTAACTGTCTTACTTTTCTTTGCTCCGTTGGTAAAGATGCCAAATAAATATTGGCTTCTAGTGCCACATGTGCTCCAACACTATTTATACCATCGGGTGGATTATAAGCACTTAAGAAGTATTCTTCACAACGTCTTAAAAAACACACATAAGCTTCGTATATCTCTTGCAAAACCGGAAATGGTAATTGTTTTCCATCTTCCATAGCAGCAATAACCTTATGTGGTTTTGGGGTATGTATGATATCTATTAATCCATTTGCCATTGCTATTTCAAAAATAGGATTTCCCAAAACTCCATGAATCCAGTTTGCTCCCAGCTCAACTTTCTCATTTCCTAAATGAAAAGAGTGCAACGATGATATGTGCATTAGAAAATATTTATTTTCTTTCAAGGGATAAAACAATATATTTAATGTAATATGATATTTTATAGTAGTATTAAAAAATTATGCCTTTTATGAACTATAGTTTCATTTATGCATTTGAACGAATCAACGTCCGAATTCAATGCAAATATCAATTCTATGCAGAAGTAAACGACTATTGATTGTCAATGTACATCAAGACAGAGGTTAATTCGGCCATACCAATTTGTGTTGCTACAATTCGGCCGCCTATACGTCCTCTTGCTTCAACAATAAGGAAGTCTGTTTCACTATTTTTTAATAAGTGATTCGCCGCTGACAATCCAGCTACGCCGGCACCGATAATCAAAATTTTACACGAGACATGGTTATCCACTGGCTCGTCCGCGAGTTCCGCCATGTTCAATGCATTGTAACTGACAATATAACCACAGTATATACAGCAGCGCAACTCTGTCGGTATACTTGAAGTTATGGTTGGCCAAAACACAGTGCGCATGCACGAAATATGTAAGTTCCCTTGAGTTGTTCACTTTATTCCTTTCATCAGTTTTTTACTCTTCTCCCTGATAATTTCAGCATGATTAAACTTCTACTATTTCTACTTCTTACTATTTTCACAAATTATAGGATTTACTATTATATCAATAATAAATATATTTGTAATTTGTGTTTATTGCTCTCTGATAAGCACATTACAATTTTTTCATGTATGATACTATATATATTGAAGTTTCAGATAAAACAGGAATAAGAATAAAATTATCAGGAGTAATGTACGATTTATTTCAATATTATACACTCTTCCATTTCATGTTGTCGTAACCTTGGCTTTGTAAAAAAAGAATTCCTTAAACTATCTTCAACCCAGCAATGGAATTTTCCAAAGACTATGCAGTGAAAGAAAAGAACATTGTTATTTCATTTTACAGAAATAATTTTTCATAAACAATTATGATTATATATAAAAATTAATAGTAAAAAATGTATATATTGTATGTAGTATTATATATACTATGAAAATACCTTCAAATCCCAAATGACCAGTTGGCCATCTAGACTACTTGTACTAAATTCGTTTTCCGACACTTGGCGCACGCAGTTAATCGTGTTTTGATGAATACTATCTAATGCATTGTCGTTAGAATCGTGTCGTGCTTGACGATCTAAGGACTGAAACTTTCTCATGGCAGATAATCCGGCAGTTTCTTTTTTCTGCATATTATCTAATTTTGATACAAAGTAAATCTGTCCATTGTCATCCACTGAATATAACATAGGCATACAACTGTGCCCCTAAGAAACAAAATTTATCATATCTCATCTGCATTATTATAGTATATATGTTGTTCACATTTTTGTTTTGACTGGATTACCGTGGCCACAATGGAATTGGGACCAACCCAAATGCAGCTTAAAAATGGTAAATGTTCTGTATAAAGCCTAAAAACTACGTTTCCCTTTGTAGCATCCGCAACGCATATAGACGAATTATGTGCTACCCAGCAAAGTTTATTGCCACATTGGCTAAATGCAACCGAGTGTATCCAACCACCTAACAAAAATGCAACATCTATATAGCAATGAACTTTTTTAAATTAATGCAAAATAATTGTTAGCAGAAATACCTCCGTTATTTGTGTTAGGAAATTCAGCGAGCAGTGTGCCCAATGTATTACTTGTACCCCAGGCACACGTTCCTGGTGCATCTTCCATATCGCTAATAAATGCACTGAATACTCTAACTTTATAATCCGTTGATCCAGCGACCAGAACTTTGTTATCTGGATGCCAATCGACGGTCGTTACTGTTGATCTTAAAGGACGTTTTATGTGTTTACACAGCCACCAATTATTCTCTGATACGAAGTAACAAACAGCTATTACCCTGCCTCCAGAACCAACAGCAAATTTATTTTCTGTAAGATGAAAATTTATAAGAAAAATAGACCAATATAGAATTAACGTATTGAGACAGATATTCTACAAGGAAAACACCGTACCCAAAGGAGACCACTTCACGCACGTGGCAGCACGATTTATTCTTAATAAAACCCAAGCAGGATTCCACTTTCCATCTTCTCCTTGCGTCCAAACGTATGCATTTTTATCAGCTGAACAGGTCACAATACGGTTAGTACGAGGTGCCCAATCTACACCCATAATCTGCATATCGTGTTCTTGTAACGTATCAAGTAATTTCCATCCTGCAGAGGAGTGCTTGTAGATTTGAATTTCATTATTGTTTGGACATACCGCTACTTCTGCAACGAAAAACAATTTTCTAAATATGTACTTTACATTCAAACATTATTTTGACGTACCTGTCCTATCCTTATTCCACGTGTGATAACTGATAACATCAACACCTAAATTATGTACCACTGTCATTTTTTAATACTATATGCGTGTATGTATAAGCTGATGAGTAATAAATATAATACAATATCCGTATGAATATCTGAAAAACGTCACGGGGGTGCGGTCAGTACTAAAATAACAATCATTCAAATTCTATGACACATCGTTTGTGAGAAAACACAAATCTCCTTTCGATAATTAATTTAAAGATAAACCGCTCTTTCTATGCAGAAATATAAGATAAGAATTTTTTTCAATATAACAAAACTTATCACACGCAGCCGTCAACCTCCTTTCCTTTTCTAAGAACGGTGCGGAAAATCTTCCTGGACAGTTTCCGTCAGTACTACCAATCTAAGAAAGCGTAATAACCTATAAAACAAACGAGTCTCTAACAATATCAGACTTTGGTTATGTGAAATAAAAATATGTGATATTTCGGATGTATAGGATCGGTAAAAACATTTTTGAAGTTACTTTTTTGCAATAGAATGCTAAGAACAAGATGAATTCTACAGAGGCTTTGTGGGAGCATAAAAAGGAGTATGCATGTAAGGAAAAAAAAAGGTTTTAATCTCCATACTTGGAGGAAACCTTTTTTTCAGGCCCCGGAGGGATTCGAACCCTCGATCTCCTGTTTACTAGACAGGCGCTTTAACCAACTAAGCCACGGCGCCGCTGGTGCCAACCGGGAAAGTATATTTTAATTTAAAAAACTTTTCATTTTTCATTAAATAACAGATATCTACTACTTCTGACATAATTAATAAATAATATATCGAGCTAAACAATTTCTTGTTCACATGTTACGTCTAAGTGATATTAAATTTATAACTAAGAACGTGTAACTTTAAACAGTTTGACCATGACAGTCGCTGCGTTCACGGATACATTTTTTATTAACTATACAATAGTTGTGGTATTACGTAAATATCGTGATTCACATACCGTGGTATCGAAAGGAGAGAAAAAAGTGGTAATGCGCAAAGATCGTAAAAATTATTAGTTAATTTGTATTTCTTTACTTTACCGATCATAAGTTTTTTAAAAACATTTTCTTGTATTTAACGATAACGATAACGATAACGGTTCAATTATGTCACGAGCTTTAAGCGATGCGGTCTCCAACAAAATTATATATTTTTTAATAAAAATTCAAGCATAAAAAATATTAACGGGCTCGTCCGGGATTTGAACCCGGGACCTCTCGCACCCTAAGCGAGAATCATACCCCTAGACCAACGAGCCTTGCTAAAATCGATCATGTTGAATTTTGCAGTGCAAAAATAGCGCACATTAATTAACAATGTCTTATTAAACTACTGTCTGTCGGTTTGAAGGAAAACCCAGCCAGTCTCGAATAGATTAAATACGATGGGCTACTCGGAATGGATAATCCTCCAGCAGAAAATCTCTTTTAATCCTTCGTACGACTAGACGGATTACTTGAAAGTAGCTTTGACGAAATAACGAAGCACGGGGAACATTGGTGAGTTCGGAAAAACGGCTATTGTTTGTATTTTTAAAAAAAACAAGTATTTAATGTTCAAGTAACTGTTTTTTTTCTTAATTTTTTCGTAATTATTTATGTAAGAAAAAGAGAAAGTATCGTAAGGAATGTAACAAAGACTAGACAAAAGAGGGTCTGTAGGCCGGCGAAACATACACACTGCGGGTGTTTAGTCCCGATGGAATATTTACGACGCGGCCCTTGGAAAGTAAACAGACCACGAGGGTGGGGCCTCGCTAGACGCTGGAAAAGAGGCCCTATGTCTTCAGTTAGCTTTCGAAACGTCTAACGAACGGACGTAGAAACGATTCTTGTTATATTTCAACTATCGCCTGTATCATTGAAACAATATATCCATTTGTTATAAATTTTAAAAGCATAAACCTGAGTTTACATACATATTTCTTACATTTAATTTGTTTAGCTTTACGAAACGGTTTAATACACTTCGAACAAAAAAATAAAGACAAAACTTTTGTCACATTTTTTATATAATTGACATACAAATTAACGATCAAATAAATAAATAAATGAAAGTTCTCCGTTTTAAGTGGCTCGTTGGTCTAGGGGTATGATTCTCGCTTCGGGTGCGAGAGGTCCCGGGTTCAAATCCCGGACGAGCCCATAAAGTGCAATTTTTTTTTTATGTTTTACCATCCAAATAATCAACTAAACTTAATTAAAAAGAAGCAGTCATGAATTAAAATAAACTATTTAAAGTAATGAAATATTCTGTGTGTGAAGTTCATTTTTAAAATTGGCTACTTTCCATGAATGATCCGTAATATTATGAAGGCGCTTATCGTTGTGGAAAGGAAAATGGACGAAATAACGGAATTAGGAATTATTGTTGAAAGAAAAAGATCGAAAGTACTCGGTTAGTCGACCAAGGTTACTCGTGCAGCTAATACGAAGGAAGGAAGAAGTGTATGTGCAGAAGTGCGCCCGTGTTTAGTCATTTTACATCGGATCAGCCAAAACCGTTTCAGCCGAGGGTATATAACAAGAAGGGTTGCGTATCATCGTCACAGTATGTCGAACTATTCAAACGAGACACATCGTGTTCGACTAATTTTTTTTTTCTTTTTTTTAATCATTTCCAAAGACGAGGTTCCCTATTAATTAAGCGGTAAGTGCTTTCACGTGAATGTCTTAAGATGTTAAATAAAATTTATTTATTTAGAAGTCTTTTTAATTTGTGTATCAACGCACGTCGGGCCAAACTTTTGCAGGAGACATTATGAAAATGGCGAGAGACGCGTGTCAATTCGTAACGTTAATTTTTTGGCGAATGACTTATAACTCCTTATCAGAGGTTATAATTAACGTTAACAAGTCTTACGTTATTACTTCCTCTTTATGCGAAAACTAACATTTCTATAAATTATAGACGAGGTATTATAAATAACGGTGTTTTATATGTTTACTCGTAGAAAAAGTAACGAAATCTTCACGGTCGCGCACGTTACCTTCCGCTTATTCGAAACTGACCGAAGGTCACCACGAAGCGCCGTTACTATTGTCGGATTTAACATAGATTTTGTTAATGAAAAAAAGTGGAAAGTAAATACGGACTTAACATTCGGGGTCAATGTACTATGGCTTACCATAGCCCGTTAAAAACTTGAGCACGTGGTACGGCCAATTAATTTACGTAAAGAAAGAGAGAAGCAAGAAAGAAAAGTAGTATAACTACCGAGCGAGTTTAATTACGGTCGTAAATTTCGTATAAAAATTTCGTTAATTTTCCTCGAGTTATAAACGAAATTCGCAATGGTAATATCGTATAAGACATTCTCGCGTCCGGAAAATTCTTTTTTTAATTAAAATGCATAGATAAAGTATGTCTCATTAATATACAAAGCATATGCGAATAAAAAAAGGTATCGATGTCCAAAAATACATAAATTTCCAACCGCTTAGAAAAAATAAAGAAAAAAGGGGTTGGGTATATTTGTTAACCGATAGAAATATCGATTTATTTCGTAATTCCTGGATTACTTTGAAAAACTTTCTATGCGTTATTTGTAATTTCTCAAGTTTAAGTAATTACGCTTTGCCGATAACATAAAGTGGTCGACTGGTCTTTAATGACGGCTAAACTGTAAGCTAGAAGAAAAAAAGCGTAGTAATAGTCGAAACATAATTGCGGCCGTTATACCGGGCTCTACAAAATATTCGATTGTATTCTCCGACGATATAAGTGGTCCTCGTGAATTTCTTCCTCGATACCGACGAACCAATATTTTGAATAATTGCGGAGAAAGCAGGAGAAAGTTTTCTATGTGTAAGCATTTAACCTTACGCGGCAGTCTTGAAGAGAAGTCATTTCTTAAAGAAGCGTTCCTCGGGTGCGACACGCGCGCCTCGATTTATTCTGCTCGGTCACGACACACGCCCTGACACGGTATCCGTACAATTTGCAGTATTAAACCGGCACGAGGTAGATAGAAACAAACGTTTACTTTCCTAATTCTATAGGACGTTAACATTATCGATGTTATCACGCCATTCGTTATCGGGAACGTACAGTGTGCACGTGTTACACAAATTACATATCATTAAATGTAACAAACGGTCTTTTATCAATTGCGTCGATAATGAGTTTTGAAGAACAACTTGGTTTTTTCCCATAAAATCATCTACGAGTTTAATCTAATTTCTTTAAATGGAAAATTATTCTTCGGTAGATAACAATTCATTGAAGTGAAGAAAAAAGAAGATCACGAGGATGGATAGTAAAGATTTTCTCGATTTTGGCAAAGCGACCCTGGATTTTATCGCTAACTACATGGAGAACCTAAGGGATAGACCAGTTTTACCAGACGTCGAGCCAGGATATTTAAACAAAATGTTACCGGAAGAAGCTCCCCAGAAACCTGAGTCCTGGCAAGAGGTGTTTAAAGATATCGAAAGGGTTATCATGCCTGGGGTAAGTTCCTCAACTTTTACATGAAAAAAAAAGGAAGAAAGAAATTTAAATGTTTTTTATACCATTGTTAGATGACGCATTGGAATTCACCTAATTTCTACGCGTATTATCCCGCTTGCTTTTCCTATCCCTCGATCGTCGGTGAATTATTATGCGCTGGTTTTGGTTGCGTCGGATTCTCTTGGATATGTTCGCCCGCCTGCACAGAGTTAGAAGTCGTCACATTGAACTGGCTCGGAAAAATGTTGGGTCTCCCGTCGGAATTTTTAAGCTGCAGCGGTGGACCAGGAGGTGGTGTTATACAGGTAACCTATATCAAACTTTCATAAAGCAAACATTCATTTAAAAAAACTGGAATCGAATACAATGCCTATAATGAAAATGAAAATACATTAACATAATAGTTGCCCAATCGGTAGACCGCATAATTATTAGTCGCCGACCTATAAATTCGAGATAGCACATTTTCTTCGTACCATTGGCTTTCATTGGCAACTTTCACCGTTTGAAAAGTAATAATCATTCACGTAATCGACCATTAACATTATTTCTTTTTTCCCCACGTATGTATGTATAATACACATGTAAGTACACGTGCGCGTTTTTGAATTTTTAAGAATATTATTTAGTTAAATAAACGAGATTTGAACGGATGGATGTTTATGCATACATTTGATGTAACATAGTATTAAAAAACACAAGAAAAAAAAATTGGGCTCGTCCGGGATTTGAACCCGGGACCTCTCGCACCCTAAGCGAGAATCATACCCCTAGACCAACGAGCCGTTATGTTTACTTATCGATTATTAATGATCAGCTCTAATTTTCAAAGACATTAATTAATTTTTTTATTATATGATCTATTTTACAACGTCTCCCTTCTTCGTTACTTTATTTAGGGTTCCGCGAGTGAAACTACGCTGGTTTGCTTATTAGCTGCAAAGGATCGAACAACGCGTCGAATTAAGAGCCTTCATCCGGAATGGGACGAGAACGTGATTAGAGGGAAATTAGTAGCTTATGCTTCAGGTAATTACCCTTAGAATCTTATAACAATTTATTATTCATAGTCAACTCTAGATTTGTGTTAATGATCATGACGTTTATGACGAGGAAATTATTCTATTTTTAGATCAATCTAACTCGTCCGTGGAAAAAGCAGGACTTCTAAGCACAATTACGATGAAATTATTGCCAGCTGACGAAAATTGTAGTCTTCGTGGCGAGACGCTATTACGAGCGATTAAAAAAGATTTGGAGAATGGTTTTATACCGTGTTACGTTTGCGCGACTCTAGGAACTACCGGCACCTGTGCTTTTGATAATTTAGAGGAATTAGGACCGATTTGTAATAAATACGACGTGTGGCTCCATATCGATGCCGCGTATGCCGGTTGGTAATAGTTTAAATGATTTTCTGCTAAGGAATTTATCTTTTTTTTCTAATCATATTTACTCATTTGTTTTAGGTGCCGCTTTCGTTTGTCCCGAATATCGATACTTAATGTCTGGCGTCGAATATGCTGATTCTTTCAATGTTAACTGCCATAAGTGGTTACTGGTGAATTTCGATTGTTCAGCAATGTGGTACGTATTATAATTAATAAGTATGTAAAACAAGCTGAGAAAACGAATGTATTAACTTTAAAAAAATAATAGATTATACTATTTAACATCGATAATTAAATTACATTTTAGGGTAAAAGATTCTAAGTATCTAATAGATGCATTCAACGTTGACAGAATTTATTTAGCGCACGATAAACAAGGCCTTGCACCCGATTACAGAGTAAGTTTTAATAAATGCTCATTATTTTATCCATTAAATTTAAATAATTGTTTAAAAATGTTTCTTTTTCAGCATTGGCAAATACAATTAGGCCGACGTTTCCGTTCGTTAAAACTTTGGTTCGTTTTACGTTTGTACGGAATCGAAGGAGTGCAACATCACATAAGGAACACTATATCGTTAGCACAGAAATTTGAGGATTACGTTAAATCGGACGAAAGATTCGAAGTTATCTCCAGTGTTATGGCATTAGTCTGTTTCAGATTAAAGGTATGAAATATTGAATAATTATTTTTCTACAATTTAAAGATTGAAGTTCTTTCAAAGTTAGATCACGGGGATTCTAATCTTCAACCAATTCTAATCAAATTCTTTATTTTTAGGGCGACAATAGCTTGACGAAAGAACTTCTCGCTCGTTTGACCAAAAGAAGACGCATTTACGTTATCGCCGCGACCTATCGCAATAAATACATAATTCGTCTTTGTATTTGTGGCCGCATGTGTCAAGAAGACGACATCAAATTCGCGTGGAACGAGATCAGTGAACAAGCTACGGAAATTCTTCAGCCGAGCCTTCGTCCCATGCAAGAAGTACCGGTTCAATCATCCGTGAAATCGTACGACGATATAGCACTGAGGATAGAAAATTTAAATCTCGAGTCGAAGGCCTTCTCGCAGAAAATCTCATAATACCTTTTTTTTCTAAGTTCTTTGTGGTTTGTAAAAAGACGGCGTGTGTTACGGATAAGTGATAACGAGTATTTAGATTACTATATATGTACAAGAAAAGTTTACTGTCTAAAGTCTGTAGATTAATGAAAATTAATGTAGCAGTTATAATTAGATTTAGTAAATTAATTTTAAGTTCCTGACATTTTTGAGGCTGACAAAAGAATCTCTCTTATGAAACAAATTGTATTATGATTTGTATAAATCGATTGTATATTTAATATGTAAGCTGTAATCGTGGCTTTCAACATCTACTGTTACCTCCTTCGTTTTCCTACTTTACCGCGAACAAGTGAGATCACCTACACGTGGTAATGTAGATTTCTCTGATGATAAATTTTTGTATATTTTATCATTAAACGGTACTGCTCGTTTAACTATTTAATTTAGTTCGCACTTCGAGTATTAGATGTCATCGAAAGATTTTCTCGACTCACAAATCGATCAATCGAAATCGAAATTATTCTACGCGAGAATAAATTATACGAGACTTAATCATTTGAAAGCAACTTCAGAGCGAAAACATCGTATTCGCTTGCAGATTTATGTATCTGCATAAAAGCGACATCTCGATAACTTTGGATTAACATACCAATTGTAAAATTTGCTGCAAAGTTCATTTGCTAGAGTAATATATCGTCGTTATTTAAAATATATGATAATTACATATGCTCTTAGTTTACTTGTTATGTACATTAACTATACAGTGACTGCCAGTGATGAAAATCCATGCAGATCGAACGTGTTCATATATACGCGTAGTCAGGTCCAGTGATCAATCCGACGCGTAACTTCTCCCGACAAATCACTAACGTGACTCTTTATTAAAGCAGTGCGGCGCAGTAATTCATTAAATCGAGCACAATGGATATTAACTTCCAAGGCAAACGTATTCTCATCACGGGTGCTGGGCAAGGTATAATTTTTCTTTCTTTTTTCTTCGCTTCTTTTATCCGGAAGATCGGCACGCGAAAATGCATTAAACAAGTACTTTTTTGTTTAGTTCCGACGCGGCTAATGAAACGGTATCGATTTCTAACGATTGGACTCGAATGATCGTTCTTCATGAATATTTTATTAAACGTCACGGTATAAATTATTAATTAGTGTTAATAACCAAGAAGACGGATAGTTTTAAATTAAATCACCGTTACTATACCTTCGTTCCTTTTCTTTTTCCTAAAACAAAAGAAATATTAAATAACAATATGTAAACTTGACGATGCAATTAAACAAAAATAATTATATTGTTATAGGAATAGGAAAAGATCTAGCGCTACGTCTATCCAAGTATAAAGCCGAAGTGATCGCCCTATCGAAATCGGATGAGAACTTGAAGAAATTGATCAGTCTCGATCCAAAGATCAAAACTGTCAGCGTCGATCTTCGTGATTGGGAAGCAACGAAGAGAGCCGTTCAAAATGTTCTACCGATCGATCTATTGGTGAACAATGCCGGTGTAGCTCGCCTTAGTCCATTCTTGGACGCTACACCGGAAGAATTCGATTTAGTATTTAATGTCAATGTTAAAGCCATTATGAACGTCTCCCAAGTGGTCGCTAAGAACATGATCGAGAGAAACGTTGCTGGTAGCATCGTTAATTTATCCTCGCAAGCTAGTCAGGCGGCCTTGAAGAATCATGCTGTTTATTGCTCGTCTAAAGGAGCAGTCGATATGTTATCGAAGTAAGATGCCCAGAGTTCTCATTTTTCATCATTTTTTTCTTCGATCTCTAGTCCCAGTGATTTTCAACCAGTGTGCCGCGAAAATTTGTAAAGATCGCTAATTAAATTATTTTTGGAAGAAGTCCAAAGCACAATAAAATTATTACAATTTAATTGTACCGCGGAAATTTTACCGTAGGTTCAAGTGTGCCGTGAGATAACAAGAAGGTTGAAAAACACTGCTCTATTTCCTATACTCACCTAATACATTTAACGCATTCGATCACTCGTCAAAGATTTCTTTCGCTTTCTTGCTAAAGGTCAAGAATCGATACACTTTTGACATCGTACGTCCATCCACTGAACTATTATTTATACCGTTCTTAGTTGGATGTTTTCAAACAGATCGGCTATCACTTAAGCGCGCGATTTTGTTGGTTTGATATTTTTAGAACTATGGCCCTTGAACTTGGCGCCCACAATATCCGAGTAAACACCGTGAATCCTACGGTGGTCATGACCGAAATGGGAAAATTAGGATGGAGCGATAAAGATAAAGCCGAGAGTATGCTCAGTAAGATTCCATTAGGTCGATTTGCAGGTAAATATAATTATTCAATTATATTCTTGGGCTCGTTTCATTTTTTTATAATAATCTTTTCTTTTTCTTCTCAGAGGTCGACGAAGTGGTTGACGCCATAGTATATCTACTAAGTGATCGTAGTTCTATGATAAATGGCGTTACTTTACCAGTAGACGGTGGCTTTTTGGCTACGTAAATAATATTTTCTAATATTTCTATAAAATATCGAAAATAATCAAATCCGTCAATGTGCAAAAAAGAATTTGTAGCACAATCTTTGTGGCATAACTATGTATACAGAGTGAGTCAATTTTGTAGATAAGGCCAAATATTTGAAACGGACGTCACTTATTGTTAGTTGAAACAGAAAAAACGACTACTTGATAAAACGTTTTATCCACCATATAGTGACCCTGTCAGTACCAAACAATTTTTAGTGCAAACATTTTACCTTATCACCAAAATTGGAAGAGTTATACAGGTAGCTTCTTTTAAGTAACTCACCCCGTATGCCTAAACACGCGGAAGAAATAAATTCGCTATGCTAATGGAAAACAATTGTTCTTACATTGTCAATGTTTCTTTTTGTTTCTTTTTTAAAGAAGGAAAAAGGAAAAGCAGTGATTGGAAGACAAAACACGTGCTTCTTTCGATCGTCTGTTATATTTTTAAAAAATGTTTGCTTTTGCATTTCTTTTGTCGTCGAATGGAACTTAGCAAGCAGGCGGCAGAAAATGCTACGGCGATCCATCGATCCTTCTTCATTCGTAAAATACTCGTAAAACATTTTCGGAAAATAATTTTTGTCGCGCAGACCGGAAGAATTTATTCTCTGTCTCTCTCTCTTTTTCTAGTTCAAGGATTTTTCTGCCGCAGCTGCTTCCATTCTAAAAGAAACGTTTCGTTCGGCACCTAATCCTTAATTATTTGCTTCTATAAAGAACATAAAACGGTGGGTAACACAGGCTTAGATTAGCCCGCACGAAGGAAAACATTACGATTCGTGTATGTCGCGCATGATAATATCGGATGATTTACGCTCGGATTAGGGCAAGAACAATGCACCCAGTACCAATCGATATTTCGATTCTTATTTCAAACGTGATCATTATCTTCTTCTTCTTCTTCTTCTTCTTCTTCTTAACCGTTCGTTGGATTTTGATATTTTATATTCATTTCTCCCTTCCTTTCACAATTAAACTTCACGATGCCATATATCACGAGTGGAGTTACACAAAAGCATTACACAATTTACAGATTCGGTACCGCTTATAAAGTTTCAATAATTCGCTTAAAACGATATAACTTTGATCGTAAATTAAACAAATTCGCCGATGGACAATAATCGTGTCCATAAATAACAGAAGTACTTAGACTTTACGAAAAACTAATTAACATCGAAATTTAGCTAATTACCAAGATACTTCTTCATCGGGCCGATTAGAAGCGACGTTCTTTTAAAGAAAAGAAAAAAAGACACTTCCACGTTACCGTTCAACAAACCTAACGACTTCTAAATCGGCGGACCGTCTCTTAATCGCGTTCTAAGTATGGTACCGACCAATTACCGTAGAGACTTACACGCAGATGAAGCTTCACAAAGCGAGCGCACGCGATCATTACAAACACGCACTTTAACTCGACAGTTATTTTATCAAAATCACGAGGAAGTCGCTATCACGATTATTACACGGTGTATTTCAAACGTAAATGCGTGAAGACCACGTGACACGCAGAAAGCTTTAAAAAAAAATGATAAATGATCACGAGTAATTTCGTGACGATAATTTTACGCTCGACGTATGTACAGTACGGTATAGCAAAAAAGGAAAAATAATAAAAAAGAAATGAAAAAAAAAATGAAGAAACATCCGCAACGATAACGAAATAACAATGTTTTCTTTCGCGCCGAGTACGACGATTAAGCACTGGTAACCCCGAAGTTTATTTCTCCGAGCGGGAAAAACGAGCTATGTACACAGCGAAGAAACGAGATGAGAGAAATCTGAAGACGCGATAAGGGCCGATCTCTCCCGTTCGGCGGATGACGGTCTTCCAAATACTTCAGCCATTTACATTTTCATATAGTACACAAAGACAGTTTTACAGTAGACTTTTTTTTTCTTGTCGCTTCTCATTCTCCCTTTCACGACAGACAATTAAAACCCAAACGCACATTTCTCTCTCTCCATTTTTTCTTTTTTTTTTTTTACTCACTCGCACTATCTACCCTTGCTCTCGTATATCTCGCATACGTACAATTACAATCTGTATAGTTTAACCACCCTTCGCCTTGTCGGATCATCGAAATCATTTATATGTACATGTACAAACCGTTCATCTTCGATACGCTTCTTGATTGGTGCATTTTAAAGCTTTTATCTCTATTGCTAATTTTGTCTTCTCTTCTTTCAGTTTTTTTATTATTGTTTAAGAAAATCCTTAAAATGCACTCAACGTGAAGTTCATTGACGGAAGCATCGTATAACTTCGACGAAGATTACGCGAACGTCTCGATAGTAAATTTACATTAATTTTATCGTTGTCCTATCTCTCTTTGCACCTTGTTACTTCTAATTTATTTAAAATTTTTCTTCGTCTTTTGGACACGTCCAATGATATTTTTCTTCTCTTAAGAGGATAGGCTACGAGCAAGAACAGAACGAATCGTTATCGATGATTCCGGATTAGAGATTTAGGAGCTCGAGAATCAAATTTTTCTTTTTCTTTCTATATCATTTTTGTCTCTAATTCGAATCACCGATCGCTCGTTTCGTTTCTACGAAGCGATTCTTCCGATATACCTAAAAAAAGTCTTCTAGGCCGACCAAACAAGCACATTGTTGTTATAACATGTACATGCAACGAAAATATGCGAAATTCGTGTGCTTATTTTTGCATAAGCGATTTTTTCCGTTTTTCTTCTCTGTCATTCTCGTAGCTAACAAGTGGAAAAGAAGATCGTATGCACAAGATCGCATTCGCATGATCTTGAATGAAAAGAAATTGGAAAATTCGATCGCTCTTTATTCGTTTCCTTGCAGCACCGGCTCGGCCAGCCCGAGAAGAACCATCTTTCATAAATAATGACGAGCGATTAAAAAAAAGGATACAAAATGACGGATTCAGGCAATAATCATTTCCATCGGTTATACAAGAGGAGAATAATCAATTTCTATCAGGTAAAAAAACGGTAAGAGCTTTCGCGTGGCATTGGCAGTGATTTTCTTCTTCCTTCTAACAAGAAAAGCTTCCTTGATCTCAAACGCCCCGAGAAACTTTAACGATTCTTTAGTAGAAATCCAGGTAACGAGCAACTTCAACAAAATTCATTCTCGTTTATTATAAATTTATAAGAGATACTCTATCGGCCTAGTTATCTTCATTTATTTCCTTCTAAACGCAGGCGTAAATGTATCAAGAAAACTTTGATCAAAAAACGAGACGATTAGAAAGGTATCGAGCGACGTTTTTAAAAATAAGTACCGTCAAAGAATAGTTTCATGTCGCTCAATACTTTTCATAGCGTTACTGTAAAAATAATAATCCAAAAAAATTATGCCAGAATCCGTCGGTTCGTTCTCGGAGTACCGATGAAATCTATTCTGTTCCGTCTTTCCCTTCCTTTGCTTTTTACACCAGTAAAATTACTTTTTGCGAACGATTCGATGACTATACGGTACACAACATAGTAGCTATAATTAGCGGTAGCAGCAGCAAGTAGTAGTGGTAGTAATAGTCGTAGTAAATAGTACGGCAATAGTAATAATAATTAGTAATAATAGTACCTATGAAAAAAAGACGGGAAAAAAGAAAAAAGAAAATGAAACAGAGAAAGTACATAGAAAAACACGCGTCGGTACAACATATATTTTTATATATATATATATGTATATACGTAATATTTTATTACGTTTTTTGCTTCCGTTCTTTTGCTGTCGTTTCTACACACACCGCGTCTCGATTATGCGTAGTCATCTTATTTATCACGAGACGCAGAAATGGGAAAGATAAAGTAGGCTACGAAAGAGAACATGAATTATTACGAGGGGACACGTTCACGTTCGGTTTTTCCTCCTCGATCGAGGAATTCGAAATTCTTACACAAGGATTCCGTCCCTCGTAAGTTCCCTTTTTTACTTTTTACAGACGCACGTGATCGAACGAGACCGAGCTGAGTGGAATGATTGCTGCGTGTCGTCATTGGACCATGATGATAACTATAATGATTTGAACTTTGATTTTTTTGCAATTTCACCGTGGAAATATTAATATTTAGAATTGTCGAATCGTCGACGGAACGATACAAAATTTTTATTGCATATCGAGTCGGTATTCTGCGAATGAGTTAGAACGCGAATTAGATGTTAGTAGCAAATCAAATTAGTTAGCGTTTGGGAATAAGTATAATAAAAAAAGAAAGCGAACTCCCACTTTATTCTGTTTACGTCTACGTTCTTGTTTTATTTTTCATATTGTCATTATTACTATTCCACTTGTTTCTTATCTTTTATTTTAAATCCTCGAGTCCTTCTTCTTCCTTTTTGTCATTCTTTATTTATGCAAAATACCGACTGGATCTACAATGGATTCGGTTTCGCGAGAAACGTTCGATTCTTTCTTTCTTATTCTTTTTACTATAAATCATCGATATAATAGTAATAATCATAATAATAATAATAATAATAAAGATAATAAATGGTATAACTTAAAAATTAATTTTCAATAACGACAGACAGCAGAGAGTCGTGTTCGCACCACAAGAGTCAACATCTTCCACCAAATTGAAAATCATACTATTTTCCTTATTCATTGTTGCATGAAATTTCGCATATACACGAACGTTACAAGCGCACACGCACACACACGAAAAATGCATACACACGTCCACCTCGGTGTAAACACATTACACGTACATACGCCACGCGTATCCTAAGAGACGGGGAAAGGGGAGGCAGGAGGCCTGCATTTTTGCTTTCTTTACTGTTCGTCGTTCCAGAGACAAATCACAGTTTTTTTTCTTTTTACACGGACACTCAATTGATTTAATTAAAAAAATGTTCTTGATCGAGGTACTTACACGACGATCGGTCAATTAAGAAAAATCGATACTACGAGATACGTTGGTTTATCGAAACTTTTTTTCTCGTATCTGGTTTTATAAAATAAAATAAAAAAAATGAAAAGAAAAGAAAAAAATCGAAAGAAGAATGCGAATAAGAACGGGATCGAGGACGACGCGTTTTGTTTAGAAACAAGGCGGAGAAAATATCGACGTTAAATGAAAGATGAATGAAAAAGACGATAAAACAGCGTCCCGTAATAATGCGGCGTATGCGTCAATGTAAAAATCGTACGGTATTATCTGTACACAATATACGACTGGATCAATGTCGCGCTAAACACACCGAATAATATACTTGATTATGTCTCGCCTTAGGTCTACCACAACCCGAGTGAATCGTCTCTTACATCTATATGTACTCTGTTTTTTATTTGTTTGTTTGCTTCTTTCACTCATCTTAAGACCGTTGTACTACGTGTTCTGTATGATTGTTTAAATAATCGGAGCATTTATTCGGCGAGAGGATGAAATTATCGCGAAGTATGCTCTTCGATTTCCCGTACACTCTGATACCGTCGTCGTAATATCTTTTTTCCAGGCAGAAGAGGAGCTCGCCAACGGATCTCGATCAAATTCATGATTCTACGATGTCTCATAAGTATGCCTATAAATTACGGCGGCCAGGGTGATACGCTTTTCCATACTTCTCTCGGTTCCTTTTTTTTATCACTCACTCACGCGTACGTGTATTCGTCGAAGATTCGAAACATGATCGATATTCGGTCAACGATGGACTCTGTTTCTTTTTCTTTTTTGTTTCTTTTATATCTATGTACAAATTACAGTTCGATAGGTAAATTAATCTACAATATTTTACAATTTTCCTATTCCATCTATATATTCCGCTGCAACCTTTTTTGTCTCCTTTTAACGCGCGCATCATCATCGCGAATACCGGGTGCAGAATCGACGGCACTCGGTAGAGACAACGACGATCGTTTCTGTGATGGTACGAGAGAAAACCGTGGCGAAGAAAATGCATCTTCACTTTTTTCCCTTTTCCTCTTACTTTTACGATCTACGAGCGGATTTGAGTCAGCTTATCCCGACATCGCGACAGCGTGCCTCCACGTGACCAAAGTCGGTCCGAGTCGAAGCTACTGCACATTCAGGATCGTCTCGCCAAATGAATCATTCATTAGACTTCGTAACGTTATACTCTCGAAAACATCGCTGCCTGAACGCGAGCGTAAAACGAAATTTATTTTTCGCCTCGATCGAATCGTAATGTGATGTACGTACATTTCTGCTCTTCATTGTACGTCGCTCGTCATCATAGCCTATCATCGAAGCGTACTCCATACACTCTTATTTAATTTCTAAGCATCGTTTAAAAACGCTTCAAAACAATCCGCAATCACGAAATATTTTCATTCCACGCGTGCAAATATATATGCACGTATGCAAGTGTACGATGCATATACACTGCACGTGCAGGAAAATTGCGTTGTGTTAACCAGCACGTGACACGTTTAGCCCCTCGTTATCCTTGTCCTTTTGCATTTTGGGTCGAGCTAGCTATATACTCTATGCTACTCATCGGACTACCTATAAAGCGCGTATCGCGTACGCTTTAACGATCGGCCCAACGTTAGAAAAAATCACTACAAGTACGATTACAGCACTGTATGTGTATTCCGGCATTTCTTTTTTTCCCTTTTTAACAAAGCTAATCGACTTACACCACCACCACCACCACAAACCACGACGCGCACTTGGACATTGTTCGCCGTATTTCTGTCCCACTTCGTTTTGCATGAAAGCGCGTTGAGATCACACTCTCTCTTTCTCTCTCTCTCTCTCACACACATACTCAAGCATCGATACTCGTTATATTCCATTTCTCTCTCGCCTTTTTCTCTCTATCTTTACTCTCTTTCATACACGCACACCTCACACATACATACACAGCGCACACATCTCTCTTCGTTCTCTCTTACTCACACACACACACACTCTCTCTCTCCTATAAATAATAAAAAAATCGTTTATATAGATAACGCAGCTGCTGAGAACGCATTTCGAAAGATCTGCAAGCGTGTTTCTCTTCGTTAGTTCCTTTCTCTTTTTATCTTTCTCTCTTTCTAATTTCTCT
>JAIFRP010000026.1:9976416-10020872 GCA_032403825.1 Odynerus spinipes
AAAAAAGAAGATTCCAAAGAGGAAAGTATCTTTATCATCCTCTTCGATCTCGTACACGCCTATCGCAGCTTTAATACTCGCTAATCTAAGAAACGATTACAATTTCTTTGAAAAAAGGCTGAATTTGCCGGCAAAGCGTGAGACTTTCAAAGATAAGGAACAAAAATTGAAGAAAGATACGGGTATGAGCATTTCGAAATCCATCCGACGTATTTCGAACACGTAAAGTGTGATTAGCCGGAAGAAAAAAAAAAGAAAGAAGAAACAAGGTGTTTGCAGTTTCGACCAAACGAAGAAGCCTTGATCGCTTGACACGAACGCCCCTATTGGTCAAGTGCTGGCGTACTTTAATCCAAATCAATCAACCGTTGTTACGTACCAGAATCCCCACCAACTATGGCGAGCCACGATACCGTTCGTTACGGTCAAACGACTATTTAAGAACAAAGCAGAGCGTGGAACAATAAAAGTATCGAATGTTGCAATCGACCTCGGCGACTTTTCGCCGATCGTAATCGATAAAAATGTACCAATTTGTTTTTTTGCTTTTCGTTTTCTTTGTTCGAAAGAAGAAAACTACGCGTGATCATTAACGATATTCAGAATCGAGATAAACTCGCGTTACGATTATCGTATCGTATATATTTTAGGCGCGATTTTCAAAATCTACGCGCTGTACGCCAAATGATCTTCAACCGGTGTGCCGCGAAAATTGTTAAAAATATTTCTATCGTTAAAGTTAGCGCGTAAAAATTAAAAGTATTGTCTATAATAGGTTCAAGTATACCACGAAGTAAAAAGGTTGAAAAACTGTTGTACATTGTGTATGACGTACGCGATAGGCATCGACAGCTAATAATCGTACCCGACACGCGTGTACCTTGTAGCCCAGTGAAAGTAATGGCAGTGGCTCGGCACGGATGCACGCGTGTACGTATACGATGTTCGAAATTAGACATCGATCTCGACGTTTGACTCGTTTACCGTTAAATTACGGTGCCTCGAGAAGCATACGAATAGATTTCATACACCCGGAAGTGCTAGCATTCATAACGCGCGCGCTAGCCGCCATGTTTCTTTTTTACGAAACGAAAGCGGGACTTCTCTCTCTTAGGAAATTTATATATTCATGCATCGCTCGTACTTTAATATATTTTTTTTCTTTAAATAAAACTAAAAAGATTAATGTCAACGAGTGAAGGAGGATCGAGAAAAAAACAAGAAGAAAAGTGAAAGACAATGGGAAGGGAAAGGAAAAGAACGCGTTACACGGTAAAAATGCAAATGTGCACGTGCTTTCGCAGTTGAGAGACGTGAGACACATGACAGCGAGCATCGTATTTCAGCCTTGAAAGATTCGGTAAATTAAAACGCGCTTCTATCTCGCGATTCTCGCGATTTTTTTATTTTTATTTTTTTCTCCTTTCCCCATTTTCTTTTTTTTTCTTTTTCATCTCGCTCACGGAGACTTCGATGCTGTACGGTTAATATGACAACGAGCGACGATGGATAACGCGGCGTCTACCTTGAGCGCAACTTTTTCCTTACCGGCGACGACGAAGAGAGCCGGTCAACGAGAGAAAGAGAAAGAGAGAGAGAGAGAGAGAGAGAGAGACAGAGAATATACTATAGCAAAAATGCCAAGAAATACACGCACCGTGGTTTCCCCCGTAACGTGATCCTTCCTCTACGCGATTTAAATGGCGAAGAGACTTTCCTATTCTTCGCGATGCTCGGGAGAAGAAGATAAAAACACGAGAAAGTACGTCACCGTCGTTTTATTACCCCTCCTTTTATTTCGGACTTCGCGTTTAGTAGCGTCTACTGGACGATGATTAGAAATCGTTAGAAACGCTGAATCATAGGTTAGTCCTTATCGATATTCTTAATTTTCCCTATCTTCGATAGGGGAAGGAAAACGATTTGATCTATCGAGTGTCGAGGAAATTGATTATGAAACGTTAACTACACGTTGACTATTAATCTATTAGCTGTATGGTTATACAATCTTTAAGGAGAGGATTAAAAAAACATTGCTCAATTAATGGAACTGATAAATAAATAATATATCTGATATTTTAACACGCGTATAATTGAACACTCGTGACAATTCGTCTTAGCAAGTTAACAAGTTAACCTCCTTAAAGATACCGACACGCGTACGTATATTTTTATTATTTTCTAACTCGAGGGCCACCTTTAAAATTCTTTAAATGTAAATTCCCTTTATTTTGTAGATATTTAATCGTCGAGTATACAACTGAACACCCTGTATATATATACATATATATATTGTCAGCGAAGAAACGTATCTCCTTGCACTTCCGAAGAGATCTCGCTTGACTGCATTTAGTAACCTTCGCCGACTATCAAGAATGCTCACCTTTATCGCCACGGTCTCCCGTTCCCAATAAAAGCATTCTTTAACGATAAAGAGTGTTGCTAAGAAAGGCGCGTTCTCGTTTTAACCCGCACGTTTCTCCTATCATCGGAATCATCTACCCTCGCGGTTAGAAAAGCACGTATCGTAAACAAACGTTTCCCTTTCTTTTAGTTTCCTCTCTGCGATCACCGTAAGATCGAAAAGTGTTCCCCGTCTATCCACAGGAAACATGGGAATAAAGGAAAATTCGTTGAAAGAATATCGACGGCAAATTCGCGCTAACGTGTTCAGCCATTGATACGTCCGGAAAATAGTTTGCATTCGCATCGGCGATCGCGCGGGTTAGCCGGCGTGAAATGCACGCTTCGAGCGTGTATGCGTTTGCTCGTTCGCGGCAGGTATATATCTATATCTATATATATATATATATATATATATATATATACACACACACACACACATATATGCATGTGTGGGTGGGCGCAGCCGATGGTACCGCTGGCTACTGATTCGTTCCTCGAGACTCACCTTTCGAAAGGCAAAGAGATCCTTCTGGAGTTTCTGCCGTTCGGCGGTGGGTTGCTGGCCCTTCCCTCGTATAAACTTGAGCATCCTCGTCGTTCTCGTCGTTCAGCCAATGATGATGATGACGACGACGACGATAACACGGAACGCACGCGGCGACGTGCAAAACTGGAGACGAGGAGAGCGCGCACGCACTCGGCTTGAATAAAACGTGGAGATCCGAACGGACTAGACGCGGCTCTTCCTTCTCGCGTAAACACACGCACACATGCACACAGGGAGACACCTAAGAACGAGAAGTTACTCGTATTTTTACTTGTACACGCCGCCACAACCACCACCACCGCCACCACCACAATAACCAGCAGCAGCAGCACCACCACCGTGCTCGTGTCGTTGCTGGAAAAGAAGGGCCCGCGCGCACACGCTCGAACACGCACACACCGAGCACAGGGGGACATGCACGTTAATACGATGTACTGTCCACTACCGGGTAAGAAACGGCAGACGGGGGAGTAATTAAAACATTCTTGAATGAACGGTAAATATCGCGGCGGCGTACCGTAATAACGTATCCCTCTCGTAGCAAGGTGTGTTGACCGCACACGTCCGATGCGCTCGCACACGTCAGTTCCCTTGTATATCCTTTTCGCTTTTCGTGAACCCCCCTCTTTTTTTTTATATTCTTTTTCACTCACTCACTCTCTCACTCTCTCTCTCTTTCTTTCTTTCTTTCTCTCTCACGCACACTCTCACTCTAGTTATCTCTATCCTTCCTTCCTTCCCTCTTTTTCTACCTATCTCTTTTCTTTCACTCACTGAAAAATCCACCGCACCGATACAATGTGTCAGCCGCTTCCGTTTTTCTCCCGATCTCCCACATAAGAATTTACGATCGATCGCGCGAATAATTCGACTACGTACGCCGTAAAATGCTTAGCCTTTCCACGTATTTCGTGGCGCCGGGGGACGCGTAAAAGCATCGATATCTCGAGGAACGAAGGCGTGAGCTCTCGTTTTTCCACGTCCGTCGCTCGCGTCCGTCGCGTCTTTCGCCCGTTGACTCCTTTCCACCAATCGCATCGCTCGCCCGCTGTCGGTATATCTCGGCAATGTTCGCTCACTCTCGGCCATTTCCGCCATCTTCTCGGTTTCCACCAAACGAATGGCGCCCTATTTGAATTCTTCTGATTTTGTCTAATCAGCTAATTTTTTTTCTTTCACATACATCTCTTTGATTCTTTATATGAATTTTATTCGATTTTTTTTGTTCAATGATGTTATAGACGCTCTTTTTATTTTTTATATTATGAAATACTGTAGGTAATAATAATACAATTTTAAGATGAGAAAAAAAGAGATCCAAAAATATTAATTTTTGGATCTTCATTCATTTTTGTTCAAAACTGCTAACATTGTAGTATATATGTATAGGGTAAACTATGTTGAAATTGTATTGATATCTCTGAGATATTAAATTGTTCATACAAGTATATATTTATCTTTTTTCGTCGTAAATGGTACGTGTTATACTACGATGTTCCCATTATCGATTAGTATGATATCATCGATGAAATACACCCGCATTGTGACTCGAAACGTACTGCATATTTGTGAGTAATAATGACTCACTATAACCTCAGTTCTGTGGAGTGCTTTAGATTATCGATAATTCCTTTAGCACTATAAAAGTAGTAACTGAATCTCTCAACGAAACCGTACTAGGTGTATTTTATGCGCGATTTTATATTTATAATTTTCTTGTACAATTGTTATATTTTGTTCCACTAACATCATCGTTGAGGATATAGATTATTGCTTAACAAACGTCAATATTCTGTAAGTAAAATATACGTACAATGAAAGGGGCGATTATACTAGCTGGTTTTATATAAAACAGGTATTACGAGCAATATGATATATTTGATATATACCGTTAATGGTATTGCGACGAAATTGTAGATCAGATAAGATTATCTTGTCTGGCTTAGACTTGATAGTTAAGAATTTTGTAACAGGTGGTTGTACAAGATACAAAGTAATATATTTTTTAATAAATAAATTGCATTTTTAAATATATGTATGTAAAGACAACCATGGTTTCGTATTTTTTACAAGAATATTTATTTTTCTAATATTTTAAAAAATGACAATACTTAGGAAGCAAGCAGGTATTTTGTTAAAGATAATGTTGCTATTACAATAAAATCTGTGTATCTTAACATAAATTCTGTTTGTAGCTTTATTTCTCCTTACCCTACCTGGAATTATTTGTCTATACTCTGAAGAGATGTCTGCCCAAGAAGAAGAAAATGTTTTTCAAAAAGTAGCAAACTCTTGCTGCTTTTTTTCTAATAATTTTTATAAGGTAGGATCTTAGACCAATCGTATTGGCATAATTTTTAAATAATTCATATTTTAGGTATTATCGGATGAACTTGATGGTAATATAGTAACTTCGCCATTTAGTTTACATATTATATTATCGTTGCTTCATCATGGATCAAAAGGATTAACATTGGATGAGTTGCAAAGTGTTCTTTATCCAAATGATACCGATGTTCCACACGAAGAGATTAAATCCTTGATCTCTGTATTAAATGTAAGGATATGAAAAAAATAATAGATTATTACGTATTGTTAAGATAATGTTAAATATTATTATCAGGATATAAAGGAAGTGGAACTGCAAATAGCCAATGCTATATACATACAGGATAGTTTCCAAATATTAAGTGATTTTCTTATTGTGAGCACAGATGTATATAATTGTGGTTTATTTAGAACAAATTTTAAAAATAAACAGCAAGCGATCGATGAAATTAATCTATGGGTTAAAAATGCAACAAGAGATAAGATTCCTATTACTCTGTCCATAGGTATACACACACGCGCACACGTACATATATGATATATGAATTACAATCAGATGTATCAATAATATTCATTTTATAGATGACATCGAAGAAGACACAAGAGCCATTCTGGTAAATGCGGTTTACTTTAAGGGACATTGGTTACATAAATTTGATGAGAAGTTTACTGAAAAAAAATCATTTCATATAACAAAAACAAATAAAAAATTAATACCAATGATGTACAAAGAATCTAAATATGTCCATGGGGAAATTTCAAATTTAAACGCACGTTTTGTTGAAATACCATATTTAGTAAGTTCTAATTGTTAATGGTGAAAAGTAGTTATTGGCTCATAATATATAATAATCTTTCATAACAAAACTTTTATAGAACCAAGATATAGCAATGATAGTATTATTACCTAATGAAATAGAAGGACTTAAATTGTTGGAACAAAATTTTAAATGGGACGACCTGCTAAAGGCATCGCGTACTGAAACAAAAATTAAATTACATCTTCCACGATTTAATTACGAAGTTACGATTAATTTGAAAAATATTTTACGCAAGGTAAAATTAGAAACATACTATATTTTAAAAGTTAATTATTTAATGATGATACATCATCATAATGTGATTTTAGATGGGTTTAAACACCATGTTCGAAGATGGTGCTAATTTTGGTCGTCTTACAAATGAGCCTGTAAAAGTGAGCAAAGTACTCCAAAAAGCTTTTATTGAAGTTAATGAAGAAGGTTCAGAAGCTGCTGCTGCTACAGGTCAATTTGTCTTTTCATGTATAATTTTGCTACAGTTTATAAATATATTAAATTATATTTTCTTACAGTTGTTCAAATGAGATTAAGAAGAGCAATAATAGAAACTACGGAACACTTCTTAGTCGATCGTCCATTTTTATTTATTATTTATCATAAGCCAAGTAAGATACCAATTTTCTTAGGCAGTGTGAAAGATATCGACATTCCAATAAAAAAAGACGAATTATAAATTGCTTGTTATATTTATACATGTATATCTGTTTTAATATTTTCAATGAAATATAATATTTACTTTTTTTACTAATTGTGCTTAATTATAAAATGTTTGAAATGTTTATTGTACGCACATTTTACATTGAATAAATATACTTTAATAATGTAATAATCTTACATTCTGATTTAAATGTATAGTTCGTATTTCCCACAATTGTTTACTAAATTAGTATAACATATATTATGCAAAAATATATCCCTATGCATCTATGTACAATAAGTACATGTATTATTTGTACTTTTATAGACACTGATTCGTTATACACTTTGTTCGTATTATTTAACGGATATAAATCATTTTTTAACAAGTTTGCTAGTATATTTAGCAATATAATTGACTCATTTTCCTCATAACATTGCAATATCATGTTGCAACAAGGATTGACTAATGTCTATCATACAGTGATATGTAAGTATGAGGCAACAAATACTCTTAGGATCCTATTAATATTTTCTGTAGTTTTCATATCTACATTACTACGATTATCTCCTGGTTCATGCCAAAAAGGTGGAAATGGATATGGTATCAAATGTAAAATTGGAACATCTGAAAAAAGTCAAGAATTATAACAAATAGAATTAAATAAAGAAGAAGGAATAGGATTTTTAAGTATGTCATACCTTTTCTCAAAAAAGGAACGTGATCATCTTCTATGTGAGCAGGTACAGAATATGGTTGAAAATACTTCTGTTGTAATTTGTTATAGGAATATGATTCAAATTTCTTTAAATTAGCTAAGGTTCTCTCTATACTGACAAGTAATAAATACCACCTCTGAGTATTGTCAAAATAACTATAAAACATTGGATCAGATGCCCCTAATAAGTCAAGAAGTACTAACATGTCCTAAAACAATGAAAGAAGAATAAAATGACAATCATGTGTTTATTGTTCTATAAGCAGTTATTATTAATAAATATACCATTTTATCTAGTTCAGAAACATGAACATCTTCAGAAAGTAAAGTACGTTTTTGATGCCATGTTTCTGCTAAGTGTCTTGCACCATAAATGGAATCTTGCGGACCCCATGTTTGAAAAGCTTCTTCTCCATCAAAGAAAATAAACATTAAGCTTAGATCTTGCTAAAAATAATCATGCTTTGAAAAAAAGTATTTAAAAAAACAATTATTTTATACAGAATATTTAAACATACATTTTTAATAGATTTTAGCTGTTTATCCAAAACAGTAGCAATATTAATCATTTGAGCACATGGTACTGCGCTATCTGTGGCACCAATAAAATCTCCTTCCCTAGTATATTTTGAATCATAGTGACAAGCTAATGCTAAATACCTCTTAGCATTTGGATTCAATTTAGCTATAATATTTTCAAACTCCATTTTTCCAAATGTAGGTGTTCTATCTTCAAAAATATCTGATTCTACAGACCAATTAAGATCTTTCATAGTCTTTTTTATATACTGTAAAAAAAAAATGTATGACACATTGAGATCCTGTACAAGATGTTAGCAATATTTGTCAAATCAATATTTTTGTTTGACTTGACAATGACATGTTTAATATAGTTATTCTTACGTTTTTCACTTGTTTATGTTGGGGACTTCCCACTACTCTGACAATACAGATGTTATCCAATATATGTTCCATATTAGTGACATTTGACATGTCAGCTAGTTTCCCCATTTGTTCATTTGTCAAGGACATTGGATCGTGATAATACTGTAATTAATAAAAGTATATAAATTAACAATAATCATATAGCAGTTTATCAATTAATACATGCAACTATTACACGAGGAAAATAAAAACGTGTTATATGGGAAAGTACCAACAAAGGATATCCCGCATACATTGCATACCTTTTCTCGATGAAACGGTACATTCTTCGAAACAATCTTGTTGGGTATGCATGGTACGATAATTGTCAAGAATACACAAAAATTAAAGTAAAACATATTATAATTACTACGCATTATAGCTCAAACCCGTACCGCGGAAGCATGCAACATACTAAACCGCTACCTTCGAACAGTGGACCATATGACATCATTCTAAAAATCTCGCGCTACTGTCGTTCCTTCGTATGATGTTACCCATTATCTGATTGGTCCATTCTATATAATACGATTAAAATGGTGTTTAGCCATCAGATTCAAATATACAAAGTGACGAGCAGATATTTTTTTAAATTAATTCTCTTCTCGATAAAATTATATCTTTTAAAATGTTATGTAATATTTAACAAATTTAGCGTTAAATTAATTATTTAAATCTGTAGAAAATGCATGAAATTATACTCGATAGAAAAAGTACTTAAAGAAAATGAATGAATATTTTGTATTTTTATCTTATGCTTATATGAATAAATTAATACTAAGTGTATTATAACCAGTTTAAAGTATGTTTAAGTCGAAGTCATTAATTACACTGTTAATTATACTTTCATGTAAATGTTTTTCCTCATGCTGCTTACGAGAATCGAATAGTTGTACTAAAATCGAGTTATCGATTCTAAAAAAGTGAAACATCAATATGGCAGCTACGGTTTGGTAAAGAAGCGCCTGTTTACAGGAACCGGACAGTTTGGAAATCTTTGAGTAGTTTCTAGGAACATTCTTTAGATGGCGTTGCAAATTATTTCTCCCGCGACTTTATCATTTTATCAATAACAATATAATATACATGTTACAATTACAAAGATGGTTTATATAAAGAATAATAATTATGAAATAATGTTGCACCTTTCATATTTCTTTGGAAATTGAAACAAATGTTGATGTATATCAAATTTTATAAGCACTCTTGTACTGAAAAGTTTAGTTGTTTTCTTGTATTTATCTTCGATTAATTTCTCCTTTACTTCTGCTTCGTAATTATTATTTATAATATGCAGCACTATCTGAAACAAAACTAAGATCACGGCGTTTCCAGGTTAACTAAAAATTTGTATATAATATAAATACAAGTTAACCATTAGTTAAGTTAGAAAAATAAATTTAAATTAAAGTTTAAACTGTCTAAAAACAAGCAGCATCAGAGATTTGGCAACGTCGGATCGGTTCCTGTAAACAGGCGCTTCTGCGCTTCTGGTCTGGTAGGTTGGACGTCGTAATGTTGCGACTATGAAGAAATAGCGTTTTGTGAAAAGCTACATGCGTATTGGAATCCTAACTTAACGAGATGTTTAATAATAATGGCGTTGCTGATATAGATTTTTAAAAAATACGACGAGACTTATTAACAAAGGGCGAAACGAAAAGAAAAAAAGCAATGGATTTTATTTTAATAACGCACAAAACGGAGATTAACGCTTGAGAAAAGATAGAGGAAAGCCTTCACAATTCCCTCCGACAAACGGAGGTACGCTTATAAAACTATCATTCTTCGTGAAATGTTTAAAATTGGATTGTAACTTTCTTCAGTTTTATATATTGACACATTCTTGTATAAGAGCACATATTAATAGATGTTCAATTATTATTAATGTCATACGATTTGTGGAATACATGTATTTGCTCTTACTGATATTAAAGCAATAAACTTAGTATTTTTTTATATATTTTTGCGTTTATAGTTTTACTTTGTCTGAAAAATATATCAAGTTATTATATGATATCAATATATGATATTATATCTTTTGTTCTTACTTGGTTCTTTCATTATAGAAACAGAAGAAATGCTGAATTCAAAAAAGGACATTATTATATGTTAAAAATTTATTAACTGTACATCTGTTAATTGTACAAGAAATAACAAAATGAGCAGATCAGATTGTACAAATGATACAGGAAGTGGATGGCGCGAATGTGCAAAGTGGTTAACAAGATGTGGAGCATTGCGAGCTGATCACAAGGCCAACTGGCCAAATGCAACAGCATTTGATCTTGCTTATACATTACGAGATGGAGTATTACTTTGTAATTTATTAAATACTGTAGACCCAGGATGCATAGATATGAAAGATGTTAATCAAAAACCACAGATGGCACAATTTTTATGTTTACGAAACATAAAAGTATTTCTGTCTGCATGCTCAACTATTTTTGGATTATCAGATTCTGACCTCTTTGAACCTTCTATGTTGTTCGATCTATCTAATTTCCAACGTGTACTTTCTACTCTGTCTGCTCTATCAAATTGTTCTCGTCTACGACACAAGGGTATTCTGTAAGTAACTTCTGATGAATATCTCTATTTTATAGAGAATCAACTTAATTTAATATATAAAATATGTTTATTACAGAGGTTTCTCAATAGGCCATAGTCGATCTCAAGAAGATATTTATAAGGATTTACAAAGTGCTGGTGTGGGGTAAGTCTATAAATATTATAAACTTAAATACACTTACATTATTTATATTCATTACAAAAGTCAAAGTACAGTAGATATTAAAATAAAACAATGAGAACAAAAATTCTTAAAAATTGGTGCAAATCTTTTGGCATTTTTTAGCTAAGTAGATTTGTAGTAATTTTATTAATGAATTTAGCCCCACGGCAGGAGTGGTGGCCTTTACCATAAAACCTAGGGCTATGGACCTAGGTGAGTCTCAAGTTTATCAGGAATTGCTCTGTTTTTCAACTACCCCTCAACACGACTGGCCTTCTACAGAGAAGGTATATGTCGTTTTCTATCCTGAGAGTTTAACATGCCACTTAAGAAAAGTTCCAGTTATCACAATAAATTATAAATCTATCTAAAAATAAAAGTGCAACAATGCAGTGTAACATACTGTATATTAATACCACCTACAATGTGATACTGGCACTATTTCAAAATATTTGTCCGACTTGATATATGGCTATAAATGTTCTTAGTTTACTTTCAAACATTATAGTAAAACATTATCCTACCCTTCATAGACCAGAGAGTGTTCAAAGTTGAGCTATTTTATGACGCATAGATAGTGCATGGCTATTTATATTTCTGTATACAAGGCGCGAAGATGAGGGTCGCCGCAGGAGGTTTAGAAGGAGAGAGGGTGATGAAGCAGGTGGAGGAGGAGACAATGATGATACTGTAGGAGAAGAAGATGGTTATGGAGCTTATTGCAGTCATGCTCAAAGTGAAGAGATATATCAGGACCTTTGTAGTCTACACCTGCCACCTCCTCCATCTGTCGCTCAGGTTATTATTTTGTTATGCTTTTTTTTATGAGTTCTATACACAGTGTGTATTCATTATATCCTTTCCTTAGACAATACTGAACATATTTTTAATGAATAACATTCATACATATATGCATATCTTATTTAAAACTGCTGTGTTCATTATTAAGATTAATAATAATTTTATAGTAATATTTATTTGTATGCAATATGGCATATCACATTATAACTCAATATAATAACTATAAAGCAGGGTGGTGCAATATCTGGAGGAGAAAAGAGAGACTACGTTATTCAGGAGCTTGTAGAGACAGAAAGAAATTATTCGGATGTTCTCAACAGTTTGTTAAAACATTTTGCTAGACCACTCTCATCATTATTAAGACCTGAAGATTCTGCACGAATCTTTTTTGGTATAAAGGAGCTTTCTGAAATTCATGCTGGCTTCCACAGTCAACTTCGCAAAGCAAGAAATGGAGCTGCTTTGGCTCAGGTTTTTCTTGATTGGCGAGAAAAGTTTCTCATTTATGGAGATTATTGTGCAAATCTCACACTTGCACAAAACACATTACAAGAAGCATGTTCAAGAAATGAAGTGGTTAATCAAGAGGTCATAGTAAGTTTTTCTCTGTTTACTTTAAATTTATTTAATGCATTTTTTATGTAGTCTGATAGCAGTTAAATTTAAACGGCTGTTATAATTTATTTACAGAGATGCCAACAAGAGTCTAATAATGGTAAATTTAAACTTCGGGATATACTTTCTGTACCAATGCAAAGGGTGCTAAAATATCATTTGCTACTGGATAAGTTGGTAGAAGAAACTCCCAGGGATTGGCACGAAGATCGACGTCAATTAAGTAAAGCGCGAGAAGTTATGGTAGACGTAGCACAATATATAAACGAAGTCAAGCGCGATGCAGATACATTAGACATAATAAAAGATATACAAGCATCGATAATTGATTGGGATGTTCCTGCAGATGCACAATTAAAAGATTTTGGACGTTTGTTAAGAGATGGAGAGCTCAAGGTACATTTCTTATATCTTCACACATTCACACGAAAATTAGGATAGCAAACTAAAAAAGTAAATAATTATTATTTTATTGATCCTTTTTAGGTGAAAGCTCATGGAGATCAGAGAATAAAGGCTCGTTATGCATTTGTTTTTGAACAAGTAGTTCTAATTTGTAAAGCAGTAAGGAGTGATCAATATTGCTACAGAGAAACTTTACGTTTAGATGATTATAGATTGGAGGATCATACGGGAAGGCGAACGCTTGGCCGCGATTCTCGTTGGTCTTATCAATGGTTACTTGTACATAAACAAGCTTATACTGCATATACTTTATATGCAAGGACAGAAGAGCAAAAACAAATGTGGATTAAAGCATTACAGGATGCAATGGATAATGTAAATCCTGCTGCATGTCGGAACACAAATCATAAATTTAAACTTACAACATTCGATACTGCACGTAGTTGTCAACGTTGCGGGCGATTTCTTAAAGGCTGTATATTTCAGGTAATATAATCGGAATAGCTAACTTATATACGTAATATAACGAATACTTCTATTGTTTTGTATTATGATATTCTAACATCTCTGTATTCTTGTACAGGGTTACAGATGCGAAGTTTGTCGCCTAGCTGTACATAAACAATGCATTGCGCATTCGGGACGTTGTATGCCAATACCACCGCCGCCTCCACCACCGCCGCCCTTGCCATGTGAACGGGCACTTTCTGTAAAACTCTGGTTCGTTGGAGAAATGGGACGAGATACAGCATCGAACAAACTCGAGCCTCGTGAAGATGGTACATACATGCTAAGAATAAGACCAGCTGGACAACCACGGCTTAAACATGAAACTAATTATGCATTAAGTATCAAGTAAGTTTTTTCGTTTACCATGTCCACTGTATAAGTATGTAGTTTGACTTACACATCTTCAATACTCATTTTGTATTCGTAGGGCCGATGGTGCGGTAAAGCATATTAAAATATTTAAACGTGATGTAGATGGTGCAGATCTCTATTATCTCAGTGAGTCTAGATTTTTTAAGAGTGTTGTCGAACTTGTAGAATACTATGAGCGTGCATCATTATCAGAGAATTTTGAAAAACTGGATCAACGATTGTTATGGCCTTTCCGTCGCGTATTAGCTAAAGCACTTTTCGATTTTCATGGTAGCGAGCGCAATCAATTGAGCCTACGACGTGGATGTAGAGTCGTTGTTTTAAGTAAAGAAGGTGATGCCAAAGGATGGTGGAAGGGAAAAATAGGCGATCAAGTAGGATTTTTTCCTAAAGAATATGTCGAGGAAGAATAACATAAATGCGGCAGTAATATTCCTTGTCTGTCGCAATTATCTTATCGTGCAATCATAACTGAGTAAAATATATTTTGAAGAGATAAAAAAGAGAAAGTATACCATACCATTTACATTGTGCAAAGCACATGTAAACTAAGTTTGGATACTGATCTTAGTGACAAATTATTTTTTTGTAATATTCATTTCTCTTCAAATCAGTCAATCGATCGATTTACACACATGGAGATATATATATATATATACATATGTATATATAAATATACGTATATACATAGCGTGATATGTACAGTAAGTTTTGGTTGGCCACATGCCTCTTTTATTTTATCACCTTTGCTTTACAAAAAAAAAATTGCGAAGAAAAACTAATTTTCACACTTGCTTATGATAAAAAGAAAAGTAAAAATAAAAAAACATTCCACTTTAAAATTTCTCCAGAATAACACAATTTCTGTACATATAACAACTAATAGATTAAAGTTTTATTTAGAGCAGAAAGAATTGAAGTTTACCTATCTATAAGCTATCACATGTATACAGTTTAGATAAGTACCGATAGGCGTGTTAATAAGAATTTGCGGTGCCTTAGCAAACTTTTACATCCTCAATCTATCAAATGCAAGAGTTACTCTAGAAAGGAAATCTAACAAAGTGGTCACCAATTTTAGACATTCTGTGTATGTATGTATGTATGGGTATATGCTCATGCATAGCTTCATGTTTAGTTAATTCTATCATGTATACAGATTTTGTAATATGATTTATAATTATTAGTTCATCTTCAAAGGGCTCGTTTGAGTAATATTAGGAAAAAAAATTTTTAGAGAAGAAAGAGTTGTCTCTTGAAACGTTATGTTTATAAAATGTTAAATATATATAAGAAATAATACATTTTTGAACGTTGTGTTTCCAGGACAACTTTTCCATGCATTTTCTTTCTTTTAAGCTAATTGTCAATTATTAATTGTACATATTGTGTTCCCATATAGCTAATTAAAGCTTAACTATGTATGTATGCACATACATGTGCAGTATTCGTATACTTTATTGTAGGAAAGAAATTAGCTGTAATATTTTTTTAATGGTTAGACAAATTCTCGATCGTGCCAATAAGAATAATCAATAAAGTTTACAGTTTATTGAGTTGTTATAAAAAAAAGATGTGTTTTATTCCCTTGTTACCATTTATATGTAGTTTAGAATAAAATTTATGTTTATGCTAATTTTAATGGACGTAAATTTTGATTGTCATAATATTGTTTTAATTCTTATTAATTAATTAAGTAGCTATTATTTTTATATTAATTACTTTTATATTATAATCTTACCGCGCGAAGGTTACTATTTTTGGAAACTCTAATCTACGCAATGTTACGCTTACGTTACGATAGGTTGAGAGGTTATATTAGCGATTGAGGTCCATTGTTGTTTGTGTACGTTTTGACATTCGCGCGATATCATCATGAACTCGTATAAGATAAGTCTATTAATTACATACATGGGATTGATAATTGATATGATAGCATGATCAGCTACACAATATAAACATAAGAGAACTGGCACAGTGCAATATTATGTGTTAGACAACTATAGTCCAGTTCATTATGATTCACACGTGTGTTCTTCGATGATGTCACTTAAAACTTTAAAGCTTTGTCTAATTCACCTTGATACTTGTCAGTATTTTAATATTGCGCAGACATAATGACTTTTTTAAAATGCATAATAATATTTTTATTTGGGTGTAATATAAAATATAGTGCAAGTGCGAGCAGCAAACTAGGATGTAGAGACCATGAAAATAAGTTGGTTGACTGGTATGTATATGAATTTTGTATGTCTATTGAATAGCTAAATTTATTAGGTTTGGAAGAGATATCATCTTTTTAATTATTTTAGGTATGTCTTATATAAAATACCAAAGTTGTCGGATAGCAGTGAGCCTTTAATAAGAAATGGCAGTGGTTACATGTATATAACTAGTAACTCCATTCATAAAGGATGGGAATTGTCTAATAAACATATAGGAGATAAAAAGTCAATACCAGGAAATACACTAGCTCCATTATACAACGATGTAAATATTTTAATATGTATTATTTTAATTTTAATATTAATTATAAAGACATTTAGGTAAATTCAGTACTATGTGTTATCTGTAGAAAATAGCAGAGGATACATTATGGGTTTTGTATAACGACGATCCACCAGATAGATCAGTAGTTGGAACTTATGGTCACACAAAAGGTGTTGTAGCGACCGATAAAAACCAAGGATTTTGGATGATACATAGCGTTCCAAATTTTCCACCTGTACCTAGAAAAGGCATAAGCATGCGCCATAAAACTATAAACAATATATTATCTACAAGTAATATTTCCCTTGATGGAGAATATAATTATCCAACATCCGGACTCGTTCGGGGACAAAGTTTTTTATGCATTTCTCTTAAAGCTGATCAGTTTGATATAGTCGGTCGTCAGTTAATGTATAATCAAATTATAGTTTATAGAAAAAATCTTCCGACCGATATCAGTACTCAATATCCAGTCCTTACCAATGCTGCCAATCAGGTCCGTATTAAGGACCCTCCATATAACAATAAAGTAATAATAAAATCATCAGCTTCTTTGGAATTTGTCTCTTTTGCTAAATCTGACAAATGGCAGAAAGGTATGCATACATTTATTTTTATTTACATTTTTTACTTGTATAATAATTATAAACAACATGATTTTTATCAACTTAGATCTCTACAGTGATTTTGTAGCACCACAATTAAGAAGCAATATATTAGTAGAATCATATTTGAATGGACAAGGAAGATTACCCTCTGACTGTCATGGTGTAAAGTAATTATTTATATTTTTTAAGATCTGCAATATAATTATCAATGATATGATCTATAATGATGTTTCTAAAATTGTAGGGTTCATAATATTGAATCGATCAAACTGCAGGCAGCAAATTTTGCAAGTTCACAGGATCATTCTAAGTGGGTAGTAACAGAGACTAGTAAAAGGAATAATTCTTGGATTTGCGTCGGAGACATTAACAGAGCTGTAAATATGTTAAAAAGCTATTTCTATTAGTATGATAATAAATTATTCGAATATTAAGAAAACTTTTAATTTTGTAGGATACTCAGTACAATCGTGGCGGTGGTACAGTTTGCTTGAAGTTGTATGATCTTTGGAAAAATTATCGTAACTCCGTTAACGATATAGAACCATGTCCTAGACGTAGTTTATTTAACAGAATTAAATCTTGGTTCGCATGACTTTGAAGTATAAAGTATTGTATTGTATTATAAATTTGATGAGACTTGTTATGGATAACGTTATAGTCGATAACGTTGCAATTCTACCTTATAGATTGTGATCAATACAGACACCATTTTTAAATCTGACATTATTGACAGATATGGTCGGTAAAGTAGACCTCGTCGCATCGACGTAAAAAGATTATATATATAGGTGCTTTTATAAGAGTTTATGATTAGCTTAAATGGCAAACATAGTTATTTATAATATAATTGTAAAAAGTCTATAATAATAAATACTGTAGAATTGAAATAAAAAGAAGCTAGGTTCGTGCTGTTGATATATTCACACGAGGGTTAAAACTTTTAATTCTCATTTGATCTAGCAAAGAGGAAATAGACGGATCAGGTGGTTGCTCATTATGCAAATTACACGCAATTCGAATGACGTACATTGGAGTAGTACGTACCAGTGCGGTGAACCAGCATCGTATTCGTCGTATTCGGAGTTACGTATGCTCGTTCGTGTCTACTGCGAAATATGATGTGAAGCTCTACGTGGAACTTTAATATTGCCTAATATGTATTCATACCATAAATTCGAGAGAACGTCCAGCATTATCCTTTCACTTGTAAACGAGGTTACGCTACGAGGTCCCTGGATGGAGCAAAATGGACACAATGTCGAATTTTCGACGTCCACCAATTTCTCCTTGGCATAACGCTGTAAATGAAAGTCGTTGAATAAGAGCCATTAATTGTCCGGCTCGTACGCCATTTATATGCGCTACGAGATTTACAATAGTAGAATTTTCGTTTGTTAAACAATTAATCGCGGTAGAACGAGAAGGAATATTGGACAAGGTAGAATAAAGAATCGGTAGTATGTGCGGTAAAGAGAAGAGGGGCGAGTGCCACTACAATTACCGTTACGTAACAAAAGTAGTAAGAGCGCGACTGTATTCAGCCGTGACTGTACCGCAGAATAATTCAAGTAGGAAGTAAGAAGAGGTTGCGTTGGGAAGCAGGGCTTCGAAGAGGGTGAGAAAGCTGCAGCACTTCGCTCAGACAAAGCCTAACGAAGCTTCTATTTAGCAACAGTAGGCACTGCGAGGCCCAACTTCACCTCTATTGTACTTACTCGTCGACGCGTTGCGAATTTCATCCATCGACGGAATTCAAAGCTGAGCAGCTCTCACTTTCTAATATCTATATCTCCGATCTACATTTCTTACATTTCTTACATTTCGAATATCCTTCTACTTCTGTGTTTCATTCACTCATAGTTTCATGTACTTTAGTAAACCCAGTCGGGAAGTAAAACGTTAAAAAATGAAATATTTTAAACTTCGACCGGATCGAAAGAACAACACTGGCGTAAAGTAAATTTAATGTGGGCAAGGACACAGAAGATTGACCGATGAAGAGGACGAGAAGAGTAGAAAAAAAAATCGCTGCATGATATTCACACCCCCGGTGGGCATTTGTACTGCACGACAGTGGAAACACGATGCGACGTTATCTGCGTGATTCTATACTGCCTATGGTAAATGCAGGTACGTAGTAGATACTACATACAACATCGATGCTTCCCCATGCATGTGACTATATACAACTATACCCTCTATGCACGAGCAGAAGGAGATAGATATCCAACGTTCGGACATTGACATCATGACCATTATTTATTGCCCATGAGGCACAACACGACGTGGCAAGCATCTGTAACGGCTGGATGTACGGAAGACATTATGACGGAACGTGTGTAACAACGTAAACTCGTCGTTCGCGTTCTATCGATGATCGAGAACACGAGGAAACATTCATCGATAGTTTTTTATGGTAAAAAGATCAGGATTAATTACTTACCAACGTTGATTATTTAATCGGGAGGTTTCGCTCGATCGATTCGACACTTTGGACGATAAAACTGTAGTTTCAATTTATTGTAAAGGAAGAAAAAAGAATGGAAGATGAAATAGCGCGGAAAAATAACTTCCCGTTGGCTTTCCTCTTCCTTCTTCCTTTTTTTCTTATTCATCTTCTTCTTTTTTATTTTTTATTTTTAGAGAGAAGCTCGACAAGATTTCATCTCAGAACATGCGGCCCGGGAGGACTCGAGAGTCGACATAAAGCACGCTCCTTATTGTTGCTGCTACCGAGGGACAAAAAAGATAGTCAAGAAGAAAAGAGAGCCGGCTGGAAAAAAAGATTACGGGTGGTGGACGTGGATCGATTATATTCACTTGGTAGGTATTCCTTTTTTAAGATTAAAAAGCATAGTGACGATCCTCGTAGATCTCTCTAACACTTTGAGTGCCATATTACTCAGATATTGTTTAGCGAACTACACTATTCTGTTAATATAAAAATATATGTAGGTATTCAGTAAAGTTGAAAAGGGTTATAAAACAAAATCATTAAACATTATATTAGAAAGCTTGTTAACTTTGGGGATTTATTAGGGTCCCAGTTAGCTATCAAAATGTCTTTGGCACTCAAAGTGTTAAATAGTATTATCTTATGAAACGTTATAGGTTGTAAAAGGAAGAAAAAGATTATTATATAAATTTATGTCGGATATAAGTGAAAATATGACCGATTTTACGATTCCGGAGCGTATAGACGCAAAGTAGTCGTAAGATGCAGCCCCCTCCCCCGCCGGTATAATTACGAAGTACAGGAAGTTGTGGTAGGATCAATTATTTTGCTACTATAATGCAACGATACTGATGCGCGTATAATCGTGTTGGGAGTAGGTATTACTATCCTTAAGCCGGTAATCAAAGGTGAACGATGGTAAAAGGTAATTTTATTCGCGATCTAGTTTAACAATTAATTTGCACGGTTCGTAAACTCGAAGCTTACGTCACGCGATTCTACGTTAAAAAGCACGGGGTTGTACGGTACGAGAGACAAACCGAGCGATGTACGCGGTACACGGTACGAAAGATTCCCGAGACTTGGTCCTTCCTCTACTTGGCTTTTGAGCTCGGCGATGACGAAGTTTCACCTATCGAGGTGCAATTACGCGCGGAGGGAGAAACGTTGAAACGCCGAAGCGAAATTTACCCTTTCCAAGTGAGTTTACTTCCCCCTTCAGACTCAGGCTAAGGATGAACTAGTAAGTTGCACAGCTTTCTCTCAGTTTGCGAGTGAACCGGAAGAAGGGACGTTCGAGCGTGACTCTCGATGTAAAAGCTCTTGATCGTTCGTGCGTAAAAGCTCGGTGATTGTTTCTCCACTTTTTTAACCTTCTCGACGAAAAATCCTTCTTCTCGAAATCTTTCGAACTTTACCTCCAACTTTTTCTTCTTCTTTCCCCTCCTCTCTTTCTTACCGCTTTGAGAAGAAGAAGAAGAAGAAGAAGAAGAAGTAGAAGTAGAAGAAGAAAAATCATGAGAAAAGTCGGCTTCTGCATTATCGATCGAGCGATCTAGCCCCCTGAGAATAATGATGATGCAATAAAAGCTCGGAAAAGCTATCGCGAATCTTTTTCTTTATGCACACTCTCGGCAACAAGCAAGCAAGACGAGAAATATAGCTACCGCTCGTGAAAACGCGCGGAAAACGCTTTCTAACGCTTTCAATACATTGACATCTCTTTGAAGTAACTTTCATGCATCGCCACCGGTTCGTTTCCCTTCCACTTGAAGTGTATTCGAGCGGCTTTCCCCAAGAACACAATAAGTGAGGGTAAAATGTGGCAAAACAATGGACATCAAATGCGAATGCCGGTCCAGCGTCTGCATTCGCGAGGCTTTCACGAAGATTTAAACGGTTTCCCGCTTTCCTTTTTCTCTACCTCGAACCGTTTCTTTGTCTCGGAAGAGAGGAAGGTATCGGGGGTGGTTCGACGTTAAACGGTATTGTGAGTTTGTACCCTCTATAAATTGCATTATATTCCTTCCTTTTCTCGTTTACCTCGACGATCTCGAGGACACGAAATGATAAAAAGAAAGTGATGCGAGAAAAATCTCTCTTTCTCTTTCTTCTCACGAGGAATTCTCTTCGATTCTTTTTCCTTTCCTTAGTTTTGTCTCTCTTTCTCTCGTATAAAAAGTCACACTTCTTCCTCCTTCGACTCCTGCGATCTTTTCCTTTCGAGTTCTACACACCCGGTGGTGTGTAGGAGAAATGGCGAGACTACCGGATGCTGGAGTGCTGCCAGAGCAGACCGAGTGGACGGAGGTCGGAATTTCAGGCACGCTAAGTGCCTCCTTGATTTACTCAATCACTCCGCTACGTTTCTACCGCTTTGTCTTCTAACTCGGCACTATGCTTCTTCCCGAATGTTTCTTGTCTCCTCTCCGTAACCCTCTTTTCTTTTCTTTCTATTTTCTTTTCTTTCTTCTTACACCTCCGTTTCCCAATTAAATATCAAAATTATTTTCCACTTTTTGGAATCTTTGGATCCATTAAATATTTATCAATCTTTTTGATCGAATCGTTTAGTGAATACTAATTATGACTATTTGCCGACCTCTTTTTTATTAGGTACCTGTTTGCTCATATAATATTCAACGTGTTTAATAAAAGTGGTACGATCGCTATCGGCCGATGAAACTTTAGGAGACACCTATAACCCAAAGGTTGTTCTTTATCAAGTATTAAACGGTCGCTTTTGTAACGTCAACGGAACGAAGTGATTCATTATTTTATGCATACCGTCGCGTTCCGCGTTGCACGCGTGCTTCTTCGATCTATAGAAAATGGTAATTAAATCCTTTGATGCGATAATAATAGCGAATTTTCGAGTTAATTGCCGAATATTCGGAGTGGTTTCAAACGCGTAATTTAAACAGGCAGGCAGCCGAGGAACGCGGTAACGGATTCCATTAAAACTTTTCGCTCGGCTCGTACGATAAGTGACACGTATTCCCTGGCATACTCTTTCTCTCTCTCCCCCTTCTCTCTCGCTCGCTCGCTCGCAAAAGTAATACATTTGAAAGAATTTGACGGGAAGAATTTACATTAGAAAACTTCGCGAGGTTGGATATCGAATGACGAATCTCCCGTGGCCGTATCGTACTTGTACTTGGAAAGAAAAGAAAAAGATTCTATCGCGTTTATCAAAGAGAAAAAAGGATGAACGGAGAACACGAAGAAACTTCATTGATAATCACTTATGGTAAAAAGATCAGGATTAATTACTTAATAATGAGGATTGTTTAAACGGGAAATTTTACACGATCGTTACTTCAACGGAAGCAAAGTATAGAAGCGAGTAACGACGTCTAAGATGTCTAGGAAGCACGGTAATGCTCGACAGGAGCTCGCATAATCCCCGGTGCGGGCATCGTCTGTTTGATCTTGTCTCGGATTTTGCCAAGTCGACGGCAAAGCCGGTCCTTTCCTCTCGGCATACACGTTTGCACTTTCCGCAGATAGCGTTGTTGTGGACAGAAACTTCTTCGCGGGACAGCTCCGTAGTACCGAAGGTAGGCAGGTTAGCAGGAAGGAAGGAACCGCAACCATCTCGCTAACTTCGTCCAAGCAATTTGTTAATGGTAATAATTCAGGTAAGCGGATTAAACGCGAGCCACCCAGAGTGAACGACCACGTACGGAAACTTGTCATTAATCGACGTTAAAGTTGATGCAGAAGCAAGCGAGCTGAGATTACGTAAGTTCGAGTAAATCTTCGACGACGCGACGATCACGAGTCTCTCTCTCTCTCTCTCTCTCTCTCTTTAGGTTACGAGTATATACCGACGGTATACGGTACTCGATTAATGGATTTGGACGAGCAACGTTTAAAGTTAAAGGATGAAACCTCGATTTATTTACACGATTATCGTAAGAAAGATCGTTAAGGTATTAGAGATCTCGGAGACACACCGTGTGCGTCATGCAGTACCTATCACGGGGATGAGGAACTTTTTTCAAATGGTAGATCGGATTCATCTTCGGAAATAATAAAAAAGTCACACCGATCCGACGGACTTTGACTTTGCTTTATGAAAATTGTAATGTTTATCCAACGTGGTCGTGAATGTGGACAGGACAAGCTGTCTCAGTAGATACATATATGTTCTTGCAAGCCGCGCACGTGTACGAAACGTATGCACCACGTTATACGCCAAACACGTACGAAGCCGACGGCGCCAGGAGGCTAAACGAATAATTTATGCGTTCTGAATAACGGACCGGCTATGTCTGACTTAACATCGTTCGTTACTACTTCGCGTACGCTTCGACTCGTCTAATGACCGAGCATTTCTTTTCTTTTTCTTTTTTTTTCTTTTCGAAGAAGAAATAAATAATCTCATAGTCTCTTCCGGAACAGAAAATCTTTGTCTCTCGATCTAATCGTGAATGATATAATTTTGATCTCCTTCCTCTTCTCTCTCTCTCTCTCTCTCTCTCTCTCTCTTCATTCACGACAGGTAGGTCTTTTCTTCTCGTGGACTGTTTCCGTCTATCGTTTCTACTGTCGAGGAAACCCAAGAACCGCCCTTATAATGTAAACGAATCAGACGGATCCGCTTTTATGTTTCCAGAA
The DNA here is from genome assembly GCA_032403825.1 of Odynerus spinipes. Classification (NCBI taxonomy): domain Eukaryota; kingdom Metazoa; phylum Arthropoda; class Insecta; order Hymenoptera; family Vespidae; genus Odynerus; species Odynerus spinipes. Next base: position 10,000,414 of record JAIFRP010000026.1, read on the forward strand.
AATGAGATCCGTTTCACCGTGTAGGCTTCCACCCTTTTCCTTCCCCTCCCACACCCATGTCCCTCGTTCCTTCCCCTCCTGCTACCCTTCTCAACCCACCCTTAACATAGTCGAGAGTTTCATCTTTCTCGAGCAATCTCGCGGAGCTTCTCCTCTCTCGCGTTCGTACAAATTCGCCAAAGTAATCGACTCGTAATTCTTAACAGCTCCAGATACGATTTCGTTGATTGCCACGCGAATATTGTCCTCTATAAATCCGTTTTAGACCGTGGGTGATATTTAAATGGCGATATAAACGCGGTAGAATCGATTCCACTCGAGCTCTCAATTTAGTCACAGTTATCCTGCAAACCGGCATGGATCCTGGTCAGGACAAACGTAAGAGACGAGTATAACTCGAAAACGGAAACTATTTAAAGATCGTTGCTCGGTGTGGGATTAAACTTTCGAACTTTGCCATTTCCTCGCAGTTTTTGCCCTTTTGGATTTGCCGAGGTCATGAGGCGCAAAAAAGACAGAAAAATATCGAAAAAGGCAGAGAGAGAGAGAGAGAGANNGGGGGGGGGGAGGAAGTCAACGAAAGACATCGTCCGAATGAAAGCGAATGGGAATGCGCTGGAGATCGCGAGAAAGGGGCTCTATTTGCTACGCGCCTTTGGCAATTTTCATTTCCACGTTTACCTGGGAGACGACGAAAAGGGAATAAAAGGGGACACAGTGTATGTATGTATGTATGATGTATACATGTGTGTACGTGCTCGATGACGTTTTCAATGCTCTCGCGACTTCCAACCCCCGAACGCGGAATCTGTGAGAAACGATTTCAATTCTACCATTTACCTTATCTTACCAGCGATGCCGAGTGAACATATGAATTATTTGTCGGCGGGGAAGAGGGATCGAAATGTGTGTGTGTGTGTGTGTGTGTATAAAAGGAAGAGAGGAAAATAAGATGTTACCGAGCGGGTCTGGAGCAAGAGTTAGCACGAAGGGAGGATAGTACGGGCAGTGTGCCAGTGGAGTACCAAACCCTTCATCGATCGCGTAACAACGCGCTGCTTCTCTGTCTTCGTCCCTGGTCTAACTCTTTCCCACTTTCTACCATTTGCTCTCCCGGAGGCTACTGCTGTCCCTTTATACTTTCCTCTCTCTCTCTCTCTCTCTCATTTCCTCTTGCTTCGTCCTCTTTACGCTACACGAAGAGACTAGTAGAGAGACGACCGACATACTGGCACACACTGATGTACTTAACATCCCCACCTGTCTCCGATTTTGCCCTTCTTTCTCTACTTCTCCTCCTCCTTCTTCTTCTTCTTAACCTCGTCTACCCTCGTTGAAAAGAGGAATTCTAAAACGGGAAAATGACGGTGGGATAAAATTCAGGGAACTATGCACGAACCATCTTCTTCTTCTTCTCGTACGATGGTGAAAATCGGATAAAGGAAGAACGATCGCTGTGAATAGTCGCTGGTAGTGAGACAATTCCTCTCTCTCTCTCTCTCTCTCTCTATCTCCCTTTCTCTCTTCTTTTTTTCAATGGTTCGCCATAAAGTCCGCGAGCTTCCGCTAATACTCGCTCTTAGAATTAATTACGTGGCTAACGACCTGCGGGCCGGCGGTTCACTCTAGTTCCGTTCGTTCTCGATTGTTCTAGCTCGGTTCCGGTCCCTCGTGGATGGAAACGATACCGTCTCGTCTCCTCTCGTCTGCTCTCTCCTCTTCTTTCGCGATAAAAAAGTACATTCATCAAGCTGCTATTCTTTTCTCGCATTATTCATAAAGAGGAGAGAGAGAAAGAAAGAGAGAAAGAGTGCGTGGTTAGTCTCTTCTTTTTTTATCCTTTTCTATGATCTTTAACGGAGATAAAATTGACGAGAGAAACAGAGATGGAGAAAGAGTGAGTGAAAGAAAGAGAGAGAGAGAGAGAGAGGGACGAAAACATTAAAACGATGTCGTGGTTTCGCGTTAAATGCGAATACACCTCCTGGGAAGAATAAGCGTCCATAAGACAGGAGATTTTATTCACGATCTTCCTTAGTCCCTGTTGTCTTTCGGTTAGGACGTGACCATGAGCGACCGCTAACCGCAAACTACCCAGCCTGACTCTTCCAATTCCCCGAGCTAACTCGTGCCATTCCCTCCCAGAGGACGTCGGACGACGCGGCTTGAACGTGGAAGGGGGAGGGAGAGAGAGAGAGAGAGAGAGGTAAATGAAGAGGTCGACTCTTGCGCGAGATACTGGAAGCAACCAGGGTGCAGTAACCATTAAACTAGGCGTCTAATAGTTCCTCTCGTCCACCCACGAACAATAGTCCGTGGCAAATGCCATCATCCTCCTACGAGCCCTCTAGGAATAGTACCCTTCTCCTTGGACACCCGTGGTACACGATTCTACCGAACTCCATAAATTTTCCCGTATCTCGTCACCTAGCGGATACGTTTAATCGACGATCGCTTTAATATCGCTTCGGCTGAGAAGAAAAGAGGACACGCGAATACGTTTCATTCTGTTACCAAGAATTCTCTTTTTGTTCGACGAATGAAAACGTATTCTCAGGTGCAGCCGTATCTCTTGAACCGAGGGCGAGAGATAGTAGAAAGATGCTAGAAACGTACTTATAGCTTCTCCTGAGAATATGAGAGCAGCAACTTCTCTATGTTCCTACCGAAGCTGAAGCAGGTGTACTTTGTTGAGCATATATCTCTGTCCGTAGCTAATAAATATTAACTAGCTGACTAACCATAGCTCTTCTACCCAAACAACTTGCCCCGAACAGCCGAGTGTTTGCCAAGGTATACGATGTATAGTTCTCTCTGTGTGTTTATATCTAGGTGGATACGTGTGTATATGTAAGTCGCGTACACGAGTCTCTTTTCTCTCTTTCTCTTTTCCTCTCGCTCTTTATTGTTTCACATACGCGTTTTTCCGCGGAAACGCGAAAGTGCCGAACTCCTCGTAAGGTACTCGCAGTTCGTTCGAAGAAATTTCCTCTCGCATTCAATTTTCCCCTTACCAATCCTCTCTTCTCCTCTCTTTCACCCCCGTTTCCTTTCCTCTCTGCATGTAGAACGATTTTCGTTCCAGGTCGTTGTTTATAAAGAGAGAAAGAGGTGCGCGCGTGCTCGCGTCTGCGATGGAACGACGACGGTCGCTATCAAAAGGTTTCCTCGAACTTTTCGTTAACTCGGATGTAATTAAACTAAATTGCGCGTTCCATTAAAGCGTAAAAGAAAAACTGCGACGGGGGTACCCCCTACTCTCTCCCTTTAACTCTCTTTTTCCTTGTTTCTTTTCCATTCCATCGCAACGGAACAATAACGAACCCACCTCCGCTTCAAATGTCCCACCAATTCGTACTAAACTGCGTGGCATTAGTCTCGCGCGATTTATCATAGAAAGAGCGAGCAAAGTTTTTCGATTCTCCTTGTTCGTGTCTCGTCCAACGAATCCTAAACGTTCCGAGTGGAAACTCGATTCGACTAACGCCGTTAGAACAATTTCATTCTCGTTTTATCGACGAAAATTCTAGCACTCCTCGAAGGTTGACGAAGCAGATTTAATTACTCTTTCTTTGTAATCCATTCCGTGTGAAAATTACCGCTATCGGAGTGTCACTAATTATACTCCCCCCCTCTTCGTTCCACCACCCCCTCGCTACGATTATCCGGGACTCGAATTAGCACGAAATTCATTCGAAAGGGTTGCCTCGAAAAAGTGGACGAGCTTCCGTTAAAAGCTTTCATTATCCAGCGTGTTTTTCTCGATAATAGATTTTCGAGACGTCGAAGATATTCTCTTAGCGCTCGCGTCTCTATCGCTATCGAAGATAACTCCGATGATACGTTATCGTGGAACACACGACCGTCGGGTATCCTGACGATACTTTAATTACTCTTAACGATGGTAACCGGATATAAAGGTTAATTACGTAGCTACGCGAATATACTCGTTCGGAAAGTTGGTCATCGCGTTTCGCATTACTGAGTACCGTGAAAGCAGAATTTCCAACAGCTAATGCATCGGAGGTTCGGCTTTATGCTTCCATAATCGTGGAAAGTGTCGTGTGATCTCTCTCTTTCTCTCTTTCTCTCTCTCTCTCTCACTCTCCTTTTTTTTAAATGTCCCGCTGGCCTGTTCTAAAAAGGAAACTAAATATAAATAGAGAAGGGAGTGGGTATCCGAACGGGGAAACAAAGAAATGACATGATATATTTTCGCGGGAACGAATGCCGGATTATCCGCGGATTAGTCGAACGAAAACTTTTGGAATGTGGAACTCGATCGAGCCGGGGGTATTATTTCGTCCGTACTCAATAATATTATAAATGCATGTATAATCGAGCGAACGCTCCAGCTTTTCCCAGATTACAAATGTTTCTCTCCGTACAAACGAGCGAGCACGGTATTTATATATTTATGACTGACGTGGCAGATAAATCATCGCAGGGGAAATAGATATCGCGAGGGATGATTTAAACCGAGCTTTTCGCGTGGTACAAACGTCGCACCCTCCACCCTCTCCCCCTCTATCTTGCTAGGTAACTATGGACCCTGGTAATAAGTAGGAACAAGATGAGCTCTCCGCAGTAGCGATAAGGGGTCATAAAGCAATGAGCAAAAGAGTGAAGGGGGATAGAAGGGACAGGTGGGGTTGGCCGGTTAGGAATGGAAATACGTTAGGTAGACGCGGAGGCGCGGAAATGAAAGTATTACTAGCAGGAAGCAATTAGGAATACGTAGTAGGTGCCCAGGGATTAATTCCGAAAAAGCTCGGGGAACGGGCCTGCAAACGAGAAGAAGAAGGAAAAAAGATGAAGGAGCGTGCAAGAGAGAGTGAGAGAGAGAGAGAGAGAGAAAGGGGGAGATGGATGGAATGAGGCTGGAAAAATGGGGAAAGCGGAGAACGAAGTCGCTACCGAATAGAAAAGTGGGCGGGAAGGCGCCCTTTCAGAATCGCACAAAAGATGGACCATTCAAAAGTATCTGCGCTAAACATTTCTTGTTCTTCTTCTTCTTCTTTTTTCTTCCTCCTTCCCTGCCTTATGTAATCTTAAGATTTAAATTCAGATTATCCGTTCGCTCTGAAAGAAAGAAACTTCGTTCCTCTCCCTCTACTCCATTTTTTTCGGAGTCCGAAAGCCGCTCGTCTCTAGGAAAAATGCAAAGAAATACGATTATAATCGTTATACTTGTTCGCTTTACTTTTAACGTCGATTAATCGATATTCCACCTCTTCGACCCCCCACCCTCGATCGTGCATGAATAATATACGACCGTGGAGACTCGATCGTGGTCGCTCGAAAAGAAAAAAATTATAAATACATTCGAGAACGGCTAGAAATTTGCTTATTTCTTTTTTTTTTAGAAATAAAGGGTTATATGAAAGATGTCGATTAGGAAGAAAAACGGAAAGAAAGTTGGTACAGCTTTTTTCGTTGACATTTTCGGAGTGGTACTGTGCGTCAAGCTACGCGAGCGTGCCGGAGTGCGACACGGTAGCTGCGCTTTTCTCGAATTACGCTCGATTTTTCTTCTTGTCTACCGAATCGTTTCTCTTCACCTCCCTCCTTGTCACTCCTTCTTTCTTGTTTCCTATTATTCCAGTTTTATTTTTTATTTATTTTTTTAATACTCCATATACCTCTGGTTTGTTCAATATTGCCGCGTGAGTTGCATAAAAATATCTATCTATCTGTTTATCTATCTCTATCTCTCTCAATTTTTTTATCTAACAAATTTTCTTCGTTTCAGACATCCAGCTTTTCCATTTTCTTTCTCGCGCACGAGCCTCTCTCGTCCAACGCGTGTTTTCAATTTGTAATGAGCAGCAGTGTGCAGTTTTCCGCAACTCTCTTTCTCTTTCTATTCTAAAGTCTTTGTGAGCCGCTATGAGATGCAACGATCGCAACTCCCAGTGCGAAAGCAAAGCGGTCACTGAAGCAGCTACTCTCAAACTTCAAAGCTCTCAATTTCCACTATATACAATATATATGTGTATATATATATACATATTGCAGAGGAACACGAGTTTCGCCATTTCTGATGGCGATTGTCGATAATTCTTGCAACCGAGTCTCAGTAGCCACATCGTTCGCTCGGGGGCCTAATTGAGAAATCGAGTTTACAGTTTATCCAACAACCTGGAAGATAGCGTTATAATTAGTAACGAGCCGAAACTTTCGCGTCGAATCGTGATACACGTATGATGAGGATCAACCAAAACGTTCCGACATGCTTATAACGAGATTGAAGAAAGTTTGACAAGCGGACGAGAGAGAGAGTGAGAGAGAGAGAGAGAGAGAGAGACCGACAAAGTTTAAATAAAATATCTGAAAAAAATCGTTGGAAGGACATAAACAGTAAACCGAAGATGAAAGAGGAGAGAGTTTTCTTTAGAACGTTGTTTTTCGGGGCTATACATGTGAAACTTTCTCAGGAAGGATAAACTTTCCTATCGTTTCTTCCTACTTTCGAAAAAGTACACAATCTAATTAGACGAGTTTACAATTTTCGTTTATCTTAGATATTTTCATTCTGTTAAATCCTTAACAAGATCTCCGGAGTGGTAACGTGCGTACGTGTTGCTATCTTCTCCTGTACTATTCGAATTCTCTCTCTCTCTCTCTTTCTGGAACGATCTCGCAGATGTTTCTATTTGATTTTGCAGAGCGCGAGTACGGCCCTCGGATTACGGTGATTCGTCATCCCGTGTAAATATAAACATTACTAATCCATTTGGGGTGAGTGCATATCCTACCCTGAAAGATTATAAAATCAATAATTATTAACGTGGGGTAAAAGAACGAAGGATTAAGGATCGGACTAAAATCGATGAATAATCTAAATTTTGTGCGCCGTGATGTTGCATAAATCTGCATGCAAGTAGGTCAGTCTTCCCTTTTTTCTTTTTTTAATATCAGTTCGAACGAAGATCGAGGAAGAGAATGGTTGGAAGCGTTAAATTGATGCGTTTCAGTAAAAATTTTTTTTTTGCAAAGATAGATTGATGTCGAAATTCTAATAAAACGTGTGTACATATATCACATACGTGTAACCATGAATTTTTGAAAGAACATAAAGCTCACAGCGATACTTTATGAAATAGTAGAGATAAATTATTATTGACGTTCCCGAAGATTTTGTTAATAAAACTAAGTTTTACTTGCATCGACAAAACGTATAGCGTGATCGATCACTCGATAAAGGTATTCCAGCTGTTCGGAAAGGGCAAACAGCAGGAAACTCTTCGCTCGTTATTATTCGATCTGCTCGCATGCCGAGCCGTGGAACTCAGATAAAATACGAGCTCCGAAGTAAAATTTCTCGTGGGAGTAACAAGTTTTGTAAATGCTGTTTTTAAAGAATCGCAAGTTCCAGCCGTAAGTTTCGGACTCGTGCGAGACTCGTACACGAGTTTGGGATGCTGCGCCTCGATTCTGCGGACGATAACAAATTTCTTTCGTTCTGTGCGGGGGGATATCGTCAATAAACGTGATATACGATTTATAAAAAACGAGAACTTTTCTTTTTTTATTATTTTTCGTTGTGCCGTGGGACCATTCAGAATCATTGTTTCGCGTTCGCGGATTTTTTCGAATGTGATCAGCTCTTTTTTTCCTCGCATTGATACGTTATATAATTTATACATTGCATATACATATCACGCATCGTAGAAATTCGATATTTAACGAAAAATCTTATCTATGGAGCTTTCGCTAAAGGAAGAGAGAGAAAGAACAAAGATCGATATTTTATTTATGACAAAGTATCGCGATATCCATCTTTCAAAAATATAAAATCTAGGAGAGGACAAAGTTAAAGTGTCATTTATAAATTTTAATCTAAGCGCATTAGCATCTCTTCCTTCGTTCGCTCGTAGTTTAGATTTTTGCTTACGATTACGGCAGTATTTCGAGTATAATAATACATCGTGGTATGTAATTGTTTTCTTTCTTCTTCTTTTTCTTCTTCTGTGCACTGTGCACATTTTCTTCGACCGAGAGAATCTTACGTTTCTCGAAAAACTGTTTTTTTCTTTTCTTTTCTTTAGATTACAAGTGCGATATGTGCCAACGGATAATTACATCTTATTCGTAGAATGTATATAATATATATATATATATATAATCATATCTTATATACTTTTTTAATACTTTTCCATCTGAGTTCGTTCATTACCGGCAAATAATTAGCGCGTACATTTACATAAATATTTTATACGCGTATTAAACGTATCAACTTTCTATGTAAATTCACGTTGAACGCGCGTGCATCGCGTCGCAGCCTTATAATCCTAGATAATATCATTTATAACTAATATACCTCCGAGTTGTCACTTTCATATCGATGGCCAATTACGTTAGGCGTAATGTTCCAGCCAACAAGAAATTTCGATTTACATTTGCGACGACTATCGCGGTATCTTACATTCAATAGAAATATCAAAAACCGTAAGTTCGATAAAGACTATTATTTCATATAATTTCTTTGATATTCGACATCGATACTCCATTTACGAATAAAGCTTCGAATGCATATGTGATCAAATTGCGTAATTGCTAAATGATCATCGAGACTTCCTATAATATCATTACTCTAACTTCCCGTATTTATTTAATCTTTATCCCGTATAAATTTAAAGTACTAGAACTCTTCACGATGCGCGTTTTCGCGGGACGCATCGGTTACCGTCGATGTCGCATCTGCGAACGCATCTTGCAGAAGTAATTTAATCAGATCCTTTTGATCCTTAACCCAGCTGTGCTCGGTTGCTTTTCAAAGTAAGGATAGAAGAGAGCGAAAAGAAAAAAAAGGAGTCCCTTCTACAGCTAGAATATACGTATACGTATGTATGTAGGTATCTATATATTTATAATGTATGTATATAAAGAAGAAAATGTAACGCCGAGAACAGCTGGGCTTTACGAGCCGGACTAGAAGCTAGACTTACAAATTAATCGTAAATTTCATTTTAACTTATGCTTAACGTTCTTATAAATCCTAAAGTCGAGGGTTACTTACTTAACGATAGTTCGATAAATGGTCTTATCCTATTACCCTCTTCGTTAACGTTAATCAACGTGCTTTCTTCGACGATATTTCTAAAACTTTCTTTCGCGAGGGATGGTACTATTTTCTTAACACGGCCGTTCGATGACAGCACGAAGTTTTCGTTTTCACTTGGCATCGCGATGATCTTTTATGAAAATATGGGAAAAAAGAAGGAGGTAGGGAAAGATTCTTCGTACCCGATGGGTAGTACGGTTCGTAGTGGTGGTGGTGCCTCGAGGAGAAGGTTAACGTGCCTCTAATTAATTCCACGAAACTTTCTGATCGACGGATAAAACGGGCGAGTAAGTTTGGTAGTGGTGCCGATGCTGATGGTGATCCCGGTGATCGTGGTAGTGGTAGTAGTGGTAGTGTGGTGGTGATACCGGTGATATCGAGAAGCGGCCGAGTTCGTAGCACGAGAGAGAGAGAGCGAGAGAGAGAGAGAGAGAGAGCGTGCCTCTGTAAGGGTGGACGGAGGGTGAGAGAAGGAAGGTTCTTCAGGCTATGGAAGAACGTTCATTTGTCTTCCGAGGGAGCACCGTGTGTTTCGTTTCATACCAAGATGGTGGCTCGCTACTTTCCAACGTGAAACAATACACCAGCCTTCCGGAGTTGCGGCCTGCACAATGGCGGCCCTCGAAATGACAAGAGAATTTCGCAATTTCTCTTTTCGGGTTACCCTACTCTTCCGCCTACTCCAAACTCAAGTGCCATCCATTGATCACGAGCGGAACGATCATTGTCTAGTCGAGTTCCATTCCCGAGATTCTCCGATATCCTCTGCTCGAGCTAAGAAGAGAAAAAGAAGAGGAGGAGGAGGCACGTAATTCGAGAAATAAAATGCTTCCCCTTTATTTCCTTTCTTTCGTTTATCGATAATATCTCCCTACTGTTTTACGAAACTTTTGCAGAAATTTCACGGGGAAAATTTTGATTTTTCTTTTTTTTTTCTTCTTCTTACACCTCAGTCGATCTCTGCGTGAAATCGATCTCTCTCTTTCTCCTAGACGGTGACACAGAGATTACGAAATGTACGTGCCCGTACTTCTTCTCTTCTTTTACATCGCTTTATGTTCCTCGAACGCGGAAGTAATTTTACTAAAACGAAAATCCGAAGGTGCCATTACGAAGTAAGCGCGGCGTGTAACTCAGCCAATAAAGCGACACCGGCTTGACTGCTCTGTGATTAATTATGACGAATGAGTCACCCGAATTACTCCGATCGCTTTATCCCTCATCGAGCTATCGTACTTTACTCTAGTTTTTTATTTAACAACTTAATGCAGAGGACGATGCTTTCGGAGTGCCCTTCATTGAAATTTTGTTATGATAATTTTCGTCTTACCATCCGTTCCATATTCTATCGACAAGATTTTTATAACTTTCTACCAGTCTTTAATGAATCGTTATTTTTTCATATTTTAATAATGTCTCCCAGGTGATTACCTCTATCTCACGTTGAACATACATTCAAGATGAAGTATACAAGAATTTGTTCCCTATTTTAAACACCGAAATCGGCTTTCGATATTTTTCGATTTCGTAATATTACCAATGCGAGAGCTCCTCCTCCATCCTCCTCCCTCCGTCGTCGATATCGAATTCTAATAATCGCGATCCTTCGTGCTATCGTCTACGTAACGCTAGTTATTTCCCAACGTCGACTCGAGTATCAATCGATTTATCATCTATGAACGTAATAAATAGAAAGTAGGTCTCTTAACAATAACGCGAGTCAACGTTGCGAAAAGACAACTAGGACGATCAGTTCGTTCTTAATTCTAAATGGAGACGATACCTTAACGACGCGTTAATGTCTACAAACTAATTCGATAAGAATGATTATACGATAGCGCCGATCTTTCTCGGCAAACTTTTTCTCCTTCTCTCAAAGTGTCTCTCGAAGAGTTTAAGGAAAGCGACTGGATGATTCGAATACTTTCCTACGAGGACTAGCAATCGTCCTGGGTCGATGATGATTGTAGTAGAGCTGCCACGCGCTCCGAGAAGTCGCCCGATACTGAGTGCGAGCACTGGAAAAAAGAGAGAAAAGATTTATTTATACAATTTTAGAATAAGATTTCTAGAAAAAAAAGAAACTAAAAAATTGCCGTGGATGTTCCAGGTGCGATCACCGACGAGAATTTAAAAATTTGATGCTTTTCAATTTTTAGCTATCTATGATATCGTCGACGGCGAATGGAACGTTGATTTCCCAACGGATATCACCCATCTATAAATCTATAGCTAAGGTTTGTTTAGTCAATGCATGTTCGGCGCATATATCTTCAAGCTATGCGGATACATTAAAATGTGTTTTTTTTTTGCGTAGGAGGAACAAGAATATTTTCTGGATCGATAATGGAGTACGTAAGCTCTTGAAAGTGTTATAACGAGAAAAACTGTAATAGAAAAAAAGAAAAGCTTCGGTGGGACATCAGTAGAAATAACGTCGCTGGTAAAACCAAGAGACAGAGAGAAAATGAAAGGGAAAAAAGGAATAAGATGTGGATAGAAAGAAGAGCAAGGTTTCAGTTTCTTGAACTCTCACCGAATCGAACTGTCACGTGCACGCGTTTTTTTCTTTACCAGCCGCTAGTTCTAATTGCCCGGCTATAACTTCCTAGGTGCTGCAGGCTTTCGAGATATTAACTGAAACTTTATAGCTTCCGGAAGAAAACGGAAGAAATTGTGGACTCAGGATTTACTAGAATCTTTTCCTAGATAAATAATAGCTGCAGGTACTGCACTATTTCGGATCAGGAAGAGCGTTATTGAATATCTCGCGAGTATATTCAGGAGCGTGCGTATGCCCCAGACATTAAATTCTATTACCTGGCTCGCGTACACGTTTCGAATTAGTAGTATTCAATTCGTTAGATAATGATTAGTTACGACAAATTAGATCGTAGGTAAAGCAAACGATAGTCGCGTTATCGGTATAGTTTATATCCAGAGAATTGATATGCAAACTGCACCGAGTCCTATTACGAGCCAAATACACCCTCTATGGTTACCGTGTGTATATATAAACATACGCATCGGGATAGGAGAGTACAATGCCGGTTACCCTCGAACGCACGCTCGCATTTATGCCAAGCATTGTGAAAATTAATTAATATGCAGTCTAGACGACGACGAACCGTGTGTGTCCTACGAGTTTACGTTACGCTCTCCAAAGTCGCGGAAAAATTCTCCCCTCCAAGGTTAAGATAAATATACGAATCGTGACAAGATTACGGATTATTCAAGGACGTTTGTTTTTTCAACGACTTTCGGAGCAAACTGGTCTGTTGACGTTTGTCTTTGGTCACTTCAACACGTTCTCGCGATGAGTAATCATCCTGAAAGCTATCCTCAAAGAAAAACATGTACAGATAGGACAGCTCTTGGAAATTAACATTTCACCTCTCGTGGAATCCTCGAGGACGATTTACTGGAAGTCTTCTAACACCTTTTTTTACATCGTGGTAGTTTTTACGAGCGGTGAGAGTGACAAAAGTGAAATTATTTTCAGAAAGAAAAATAAATTATTGTAATGCAATATGATCCGAAGATTAGAACACGAAGTTTTCGAAATCGAGAGAAAAATCGTGGAAATTCGTACGATTTAGCGAGAGAGAAACGAAGCGGTGATTGATTTAGACTTCGAGCAACTACCGACGTCATCGTTTGGCCATGGGGTAGTAATTATTTGTCAGTCGAGCGTAGATTCTCTCTCTCTCTCTTCCTCCCCCTATTACTTTTTCCTTCTTCCACCTTCCATTTTCTTCTTTCACAGTCTCCTTGCCTTTCTCCTCTGACCTCTACTTCACTCCGGTGAATAATGAATCCGTAGGATCGACGAAAACGACTTTCGCGCTAGTTTCTTTTACCCCGTCACCGTGGCTTCACTTTTTCGAGGAACGTTGCTGAAGGTAAAACGAAGCAGCGAGGGACCTGCCTGTATGTAACACCGGATATCCCGAGCATCTTAGAAATCCTGAGTTAATTAAAGGTAAGAAAGATAGTGATTCGTTATTTACTTTACACGACCGAGATCGATCCGACGAAACTGTATATTGATTGACACTTTATCAGAATACATTTCATCCGACTCTCCCTTATAATCCCAATCAAATAATCCATTTAACTAAAGTTGTCCGCATAGCGAGAAATCCTGAAGTGGTGAAGGACGTGGGTAGAAGAACGGAGAGAGGGAGAAAGGGCGTAGGAAGACGGAGAGTGTAGAAGGGATGTCGGAGAAGGTGGTAGGCAAGCCTCAATCAACAGTGTATACATCCGATTTAGGACGTCGCAGACTGGTCCTTCTCGAGCAGGAGTTGAGCCAACTAGAACGTAGGATCTTAGAGCTCGTAACGACCCTTGACGTGCAAACAGTTATCTACGATTCTTTCCTTCTCTTCGTTTCGCCTATCCGTTTTCTCATTTTCTTTATGAAATTTTGCTCTTGACTCTACTTAACGTAATAAAGTGGAAAAATAAATGTCGGTAGAGGATAAAAAACTTCCGTCGTATCGTATCTAATTTTTGAAAGATTACCAAAGCGAATGTGAAATTAGAGCGACGATGAAAATTTATGGAAAATCGAAGTTTTAATGAATAAGGCATTTAAATGGATAAAAGCATGCACGTCGATAACGCGCAAACATTCGAACCTTCTCTTTTTATTTTTGTTTTTTTTTTCAAATTCCCGTAGCTTCGGTTGTATCGGAAATATCAAAATTTGTTACGTATAATACCGCGCGCGGTTGTATTAATTAGCGTGGGAAAAAGCACCGGTCGAATACATTTCGAGTTCATTCATATTGATCCCCAAGGAAAAAGTAACAGCATCGAAGTTTAATTGGGCGCTACGAAAGAATTGATTTGAAAATCCACTCATGTCAATTTTACGTGGGATGGATAGAGAGATTTAATTAGCGTTTCCGAGGGACCGCCTGAACTACCAAGAACTTGGGCTGAAAGTTTAAATCTTTCGAGTTCTTTAGCTGGAATTTTTGCTTTTCCTTTTTTCATTCTTTGGAACATCGAACTCTCTTGATTGGAATAAATTATAAGAACCGCGAAAGGGTAGTTTCAAGCATCGTATCGAATCCTTAACGCGACGTTACCGTGGAATTATCTCGTTAAGTGATATAAGGTAGTCAGGTACGGTGTATGCCATGTAGATATCTACGTGCCGAAGGATTCACGAGCGTGATACGTTGATAGGGCCTGTTGTTCTAATTAACCGGAAAGCTGTCGACACAACCTCTCCTTGAAACGGTACAATCGAATTAATTTTGGTAACAAGAAGATAGCCAACCGCTAATGATAATTGCAATTCGAAACCTCTTGCAAATTTAATTGGTCCTTCAATGCGAGCATTCAAATGAAGGAAATGCTTTTGGGAAATCGTAGACACCTGGAGGTAAGCTACGTTCGAAACGAAGATATTTAATCACTTTTAGAAGAAGAAACCCACGAAGAAGGATAAAACGATATCGCGATAAGATCCTCCGATGGAATCGAGATTTTCTTTCGACAATGTGGAGGTGTTAGAACGAAGATTCCTGGAATATCGAAGGTGCGTCTACGTGAAATGACGAAGGTCCGCATTGAAAAAGATAACGCCCGATACTTCACGATGCTCGATTCTCGTAAAGCAAGTACCAGAGGACCAAAGCCGCAAAACTTTTATCCTTGGCGATGATCAACCGTAGTTTTCGGACGATAAAAAAAGGGGAGAGTAAAATGCGTAAGAAAAGTGGGAGAAGAGTGAGGATGAGTGAGAAAGGTTCAAAGAGCAACGGGAAAGGAGCAGGCAGAAGAAGAAGGAAAAAATAGGAAAAAGGGAGAAAAAGGCAATGGAAGGTGATCTAAAATGTCCCTTGGAAGTTCTACTAAAGCTACGAGACTACGAGTCTACCCGGTGGCTCCTTACTATCCAGGACCTTCCTCGTCGCACTTATTTCCCCTTATGGCCCATAAAAAGGGAGGCGCGCGCGCTTCAAGGACAACGAAGAAACGTTCCCTTGGGATCACCGTGGGATAGAGGGCCAGAAGGAGGATGGCGTATAACAATAAAGGACCAATAGAATATCGTGCACGTACGGGCAATACATATTGCATGGACCAAAACCACATATCACTTTTTTTCTTTTTCATTCTTAAAATTCCTAACCCGTACGATATCAAAGTCACATCTTTCTCGTTGCACGGCCCGGCCATATTTTCTTGTCTTTTCTCTTTTTAAATGCTGTGCTGCACTAGCTCATCTCGAGGCCAACTAATATTCTTTCTTTCTATTGTCCATAGAAATTCCTGGACTGCAAGAACCTCGGTGTTACCACACCCTCGCCACAGCTGTTCTCTCTTAGTCCTTATTGCCGGACCCCTAACCACCCCTCGAAGAAATACTGAGACAAAACGGTTCCAGCCATGGCTCGACGATAAATGGCGTCCCTCCGTTTCTTCTCACCCCTGCCTCCCCCTCCCACCTCCAGCCAGGATACTATCTTCCCGACGAATTGAGTCTCCGTGTTGATGAAATGAGCGGAATTAACCGGCTACAAGTACAACCCGAGGGGATATTAAAATAGAGAGGTTTATCATATTACATTATATAGAGGCAAGGATCATGTCCGAGTAATTTGTAATTGTATTACAACGATGCTGTTTTGGTCGTAAAAGGGGCGTTAGTTTTTTTAGATATCGCTTCAATTGGATTTAATCCTTTTATAATATTCTTTCAATTTTTCGGTATTACTTCTTGATTTTTTTTCCATAGTAACATCAATCTCTGACGTTTTTGAAATCAATTTTTCTTTAGGTTCGATCACCACAGACGTACGTACTTATACGGAACCGAGTTATCTGCTTCTTTTTAAGTTCGCGAGAAACTAAGGTATCTTTTAACCTCTCTTCACTCCCTTCTTCTTGCTTGCTCCACGATTATGATGAGCCTTTCTGAATAATGTATGACACGCAGCAGAGATCCGACTGTTCCACTTTCCTTCTTCCAACAGAAACGTAGGATTCGGTTAGTGCCTTTCTTCCACTCTCTCTTTGTCTCTCTTTCGCTCTCTTTTTCGTAGAATGGTAACGTCGATAACCGGAGAGTAGTTTACAGCAGCGATCGAGAGAAAACGCGTACTCGATTTACCACTGCTAAAGCATGAAAGGGATTCGATCGAGTATACCTACGTATACCACTGATTTCTATCGTGCTCTTTTGCCATTTTTCCTTTGCTTTTTTCTTTTGGAAGAGGTGGAAATACACTTTTCGAAGGAATCAATCCTTTATCCAAATAACCTCGAATAGCGAATAAATAAACTAAACTTTTTGCATCACTTTAGATCGATTGCCTTTGTTCAAAGGAAACACAACGAGGAGCCTCGGGGTAAGATCGAAGCATAAATATCGTTAAGCGAGGATGAGAAGACGCGCGATGCATAAGGCAAGAATAATTCTCGAGGCGTGTGTACAATTAGTTTACTGAAGAGCGAAAAGCATCGTGAATTCGTAACGTAGACGATGTTGTAAAAGATGCATTCCTGGTGATCGTGGAAAATATATCTTTTTAAATAATTGTATGGGGTTAAATATAACGTTCGAAGCTTTTAAGTATTATAGCATGAGTTAAACGAATTGTCGGGCATTAATCTTGGATTCTTAATTGAGAAAGCTTTTCAAGCGTTTCATGCCGTTTTAATATCAAGAATAGGTAAATTAATGATCCGATTAGGGGATTAGAATTTCCTCCGATTATTATTAGAACGCGTTCCGCATCGTCTAATATTCAGCTCTCTACCTCTAAGTCTAATCTATCAGTAATCGGACTAACATTTGTACCTAATTGTAAGTACGCTTATAATACCTTACCAGTAATTCGTTGATATCGTGAATGAAGTATTAGCAGCAGCATCAGGGAATTTGTTTTCGTAGAGACACTTTTACAAATTTAATCATAAACGTATTTTTAGTTGCCAAATAATTTCCAAATAAACATTCGCGGCTGATTCGGTGGGAATATGTCGAGCTCTGTTATTTGCCCGGCGAAGTTATTTAATAAAAAAGTTTTGGGATACGCCGTGTTACGCGCATATCCTATCGCGAGGAAAAAACGCGGTTTGATAAAAGTTCGGAAAATATCATAACGAGATATGATATTTGTTCTCGTACTTGACGACGACGGCGGCGGAGGCAGCGTGGAGGAGTAAGGGGCGGAGGAGGAGCAGGAGGTGGAGGAACGTACCGAGAATAAATTATCAGTCATCTTTAATAAGGTAAGACGGAACCCGGAACTTCTTTCATCTTCACCAGGGAGATCTTTTTCGTCATTCTTGTCCCTCTTCCTCGCTTCTTTTTTCTTTCCTGACTTCATTTTGAGAGCAACGACCATTTCCGTCTCGGCGAAATCTAGGAGGAGGAAGCTCTTATAATTTCTCGGTGGCGTCACCCGTCAAGAATTCAGTCCCCCATGATGCAGAATTATGGTGTAAAACGTTGGCCCTTTTCTCTCGTTCTCACTCTCTCGTCCGTCTTGTCAGCGAGGATAATGCAATACTTCCCCTTTTGGTCGCTTCCGTGAGTTCGCATTCGTTGCGCCCGCGACACGATGCACATTAAGTTCCATTGCCTTGCTCAGA
The DNA here is from genome assembly GCA_032403825.1 of Odynerus spinipes. Taxonomy (NCBI): domain Eukaryota; kingdom Metazoa; phylum Arthropoda; class Insecta; order Hymenoptera; family Vespidae; genus Odynerus; species Odynerus spinipes. Next base: position 10,018,100 of record JAIFRP010000026.1, read on the forward strand.
CTGGAAGAAAGGAGGAAAGGAAGGAAGCAAGAGTTCTCTCCCGAAAAAAAGTCGAAATAAAAAGGATACGGGTGGTGGATGGGATGGAGCCTAAGGAGGAGGGAGGAGAAGGAAAAACGTGTGGAAGGATCGGAGAGAATTCGCTAATAAAACTTTATATCGGTGATCCCGTGTTTTATAGTTCGAACCACGTCTTTTCTTTGAAATCTCGAAGCAGGATCTGCACCCTCTCTCTCTCTCTCTCTCTCTCTCTTTCTCTTTGTACTTCCTTCCTTCCTTCCTTCCTTCCTCCCTTCCTTTCCAGGAAAGAAACTTCTTCAATCCCACGTACTTGTTGATTTTCCGAGGGAAACTTTAAGATCGCTTTTAGTGGCAGCACTGTATCGTTAACTTATAAAGGAGGGCCCTGAGACATGTCCCTTTTTGAGAAGCCCCCATCTCCCTCTCTCTTTCTCCCTTTCTCTTCGTCCGTGTGTAAGGAGCTTTTATCACGCGAAACGAAATTATCCGCTTAAACGAGAAATCCTTCGTCCCGCTAAATTTTACGGCACGCGCGGGCGCTCGAGCGGAATAGAACGAGAGCGCATACAGTAACACAATGCCTTCGAAAATGTTGGAAATTCGTTGATAACTGACACGGTATCGCGCGAGCACGTTTATCCCACGGAGTTTAAGAAGTTGCGCCCACGTATTTCAGGTATACGTAAAGTTTCGACGAACGAAGGTAACACTATCTCGCGGCTGGCTTTCCCGAACGCGCGCCTTGTATGGAAAACAACGGAGAGCACAGAGAAAATGGATGAATGAAAAGCAATTATGCAGGCGCCTCTCTTTCGAGTATTCAGCGTATGCGCATTGTCGCTTGATTGTCGTATTACTATTATTATTATTATTATTATCGTGGCTGTTGTTGTATTAGGAAGAAAGAGGACGAGAGCATTGCCGGTGAATGAATAGGATCGTACGAGTTGGATAGTAGGATATCTCGAAAATGCGAGCCCTTCGAGCTTCTCTCCTACGGCGAAGGATTGCTCTAAAGTGCTTCCCTTCCTCCGGTGGCAAAAGGATGGATTTACAGAGTGAAAAGAGAAAGACAAGAAGAGAGAGAGAGAGAGAGAGAGAGTGAGAAAGAGGGAGGTTAGTTGGGCGAAGTCGCTATAACTCTTTAGGATTTTCCGGACGTGGTGGCATAAAATAGCGTGTGTGCAAGAGAGAGAGAGAGAGAGGTGAGAATTGCAAATCACGCATTACGCATTCGATGCGTGCGAGCGAATTTCCATCGTTACGATTATCGTCAGTTCGATACCCCCATAAATTTTCTTGGGAAATTTTACGAGCATCGCAGTATGCGATTATAAACGACGATGATATCTACTTACTACTACGCTCTATCCGTCGATATCGTTGTCCTTTCTCGAGAGAAGAGATGAAAGAGATAAAATCGCGTAAGTTACGGGAAACGTTAGAAGATGTTCACCGGGAACACGTAAAAATAGGGATTAACGAATTTCATTCCCGTACCTCTCCGCTACCGTATTTATCGCGTTACGTGTGCCGTGCAACATTAAGCCGCCAGTGTTTTGTGGATTTATCTTTGAATTAGAAAAAGAGCCGTACGATCGAGGGAGAGAAAGAAAGAGACGGAAAAGATAAAAAGAGAGAAAAAGAGGGAGAGAAAAAGAGAAACAAGAACATCGTTTCAACGATAGCTCGCCTTATACGATGGAACTTTAATCCGGGCGTAACAGCTTCTCACGTTTTCTTGTCGCCGCTTCATAAAATTCTCTCGCGGTTTTCGAGTACGTACGTTTAAACCACATGAAAAGGATATTATGAAAAAACACATACGTTTTTGTCCTTAAACTTTTCCAGCATCGGTAAAGAAGATCAGAAAGAAAAATGTACTTGTAATATGGTCGAATTCTATTGTGAAAACTATCCTTCAATTTGAAAAAAATTACTATTTCCTTGACAAAGAGAGGTTAAACGCGAGGGGGCAATCTGTCAGAGACGTACGAAATGAGAGCTTAACGTTGCACGCAGAATGCGTTTCTACGAAAGTTAGCTATTAATATTTACGCGTATACCTGAAAGTAAATATAATATAAATAAATAAAGCTGGAAGAAGAAGCCACTTTCCGCTATTTCAACCTCTTACTTCTTCTCTTTCTCTTTTTTAATCATCTCGTACGCCAGCTTATTTCTCAGGTCGGTCATTAAGTTCGCCCGAGGTTCTTCTTTGAACCGTTATCAGGTGCCGTTTATACGTTCTAAAGGATATCCTCTTTTCCGCGTTCTTATCCTTACCGCAAAAAGAAAGGATATCCCGGCCTAATTTCATATGGATAAAGCACATCCCTCTCTGATAAAGTATCCTCGAAATCCGCAAGCTATTATGTCGTAATGTAGCGCATAAGTAGCGGTGCGAAAATAGAAAGTGAAAATAAAGAGGAAGATGAAAACGAAGATATGAAAGGAAAGAAAGAATAAAGTAGAAGGAGAAGTAAATAAAGAAATTTGAAAGAAGAGAGATAACCAAAGAAAGAGAGACAGAGAATTTTTTGGAAGCAGCTATTTTCTTCTTGATCACGGTCACGTGTGTTTATTAATTCGCGGTAGGATTAACGCGATTCGTCAGGACACGCACTCGGTGAGGCATTAATACTTGCCAAGCAGTAACGTTACACGGCGGGTCACTCGATTGCGGCCACTTCCACTCGATGCATCGAGCAAGTGTAGAGATAGATAGATAGATAGATAGATAGAGAGAGAG
>JAIFRP010000026.1:10020904-10030947 GCA_032403825.1 Odynerus spinipes
AGAGAGAGAGAGAGAGAGAGAGAGAGAGAGAGAATCTGGTAGGTATATAGAGAAGCTCCAGAACGGAGATTGTCCTATGCGAGACCTTTCGAGGATGCGCGATATGAGGGCGGAACCCTTCCCTTCAGGAACTGCCGGCAGGCTCCATTAAAGCCACCGGAGGTGCAGCCGCGCTAATGCACTATGAATTAGTGCATTGCCGATATACCGTAAAGTCTGGACACTCGCGCGTCCGGCTAGGCGACGACGACTCATCGCTCATTAAAATTTAATTACGAATAGTTACCGATAAGAGCCCGGTTTTCACGTTCCGATACCGTTCCGCCACACATCATCTACGAATATCCCTAAAGATTCTCATCGGAATACTGCTAGCACGTTCTCGTTGTTTTCCCTTTAACAGGGCAAAGGGCGAGGGCAAAAGGGCGTAATTTTTTAATCGCGCATCTTGGCGAAGACACTGCTTCCGACGGCTACACGCAGCTTCTTAATGGAATCTCCGAGTTTGAGAGAATTTTTCGCGAAAGCATGCTAGGAGTATTCGAGCGGTATCTGAGCTAGACAAGCGAGTAGTCAACTGATATACGAGCGGGCGTCCTCCAATGGTGAAAGAAGTAAAAGCCAGGGCGAGGGGCACGAAAGAGAGAGAGAGGGAGAGAGAGAGAGAGAGAAAGAGAGAGAAAGAGAAAGAGCAAGAGCCGAGGAATCACGTATTTATTTTCGCAGGCTCCGAGCCAGGGGAAAATCTTTCCTCGACTCTCTGAATGGAAACCGTGAAAGGGGAGATAGGGTTTCCGCCGGCGGAAAATATATATCAGGAAGATATAGGCTGGATTCTGCTAAATCTACCGGAATTAAGCGTCGAAGGGCACTTAAGGAAAGGGAAACTCCTCCGGCATTTATCTCCAGGTCTTCATGAGTTAACGAACCGATACGTCTATTGTAATGTTCGTATGTGTGTATGCGTATGCACGTGACGTTCGATGTACGCGCGTCAAATCGAATGCGCAACGTGTTCGACGAAGTGGTAATCGAAAAAAAATTAAATAAAAAACGAAAAGAGAGAAAGTAGAGAGAAAAAACACTCGACGGATTGTTAACCCCATTCGCATCTCAATTTGAACCTAATGATTTTCAATTCCAACGTCCGATGCAACAAAGGGTTGGGTACGAGGCGAATGAAAAATTATATAGGCGCATTTTCAACGCGAATGGACGCGAGTTGCGCGCGAACTGCCCGACGATTTTCACCAGAAAATATCGGCAGAAACATTTTATACGACGGCTGAATTATTCGGTGATAAATTTCACACAAAACTGTCCGGCCGCGCGCGCGCGCGTTTATATGTACGCGTATGCGTGCTTTTAAAATGACCCCATCCCAGCTTATAAATCTGCTACGAGCTTACACATCATAAGCTATTGCATATAAATGCAAATGACTGAGCACAGAGAGCGTTTACAAAGTTCCTTTGATTCGAAGCTCGTATCGACATCGAAGATACGAACAAATTTATTGTCATATCTTTTATATTGGACTTAACATTTCTACGATTCTTGGGTATGGAATAATAAATAATACAGATACACGATTCAAATGCAATATAAAATAACTTACTTTCAATGAAAATAATTTATTTTACAATGTAATATAATTAATTTCATATTTTAAAGTATAAGAATTAATTGATTTGGCCGACTCATACAAAGGCATGACGCGTGATGTTTAATACCTGCCTTTTTGACCACATTATGGGGATATTTTATGGAAGGGTGATTCATTTTGAATACAACACCGTAAAATTCGCAGTATGGGAAGTGGGAAGCGGAACCGAGGGAAAAGCAAAGGGAAAAGGGTCGAACTCGAGACCAAAAAGGACAAAGGTCAGAAAAGGGTCATCGCTTACGTTCGAGGCGATCCGATCGCTGAAAGACGACCGAACGTCGTCTCGCTTTTATAATAAAAAAAAAAAAGAAAAAAACCATTTCAGTTCGTTTATACGTATCGGTACGATCGTTCGATCGAAGATATTTTCAAGGAAGAACGAAATGTAGGTTTACAGACAAAATATGTTGCACGTCGTGGCAGAGCGAAACGTTAGAGCACGTCTGTATATACGGTGTAATAACGTGCACACCGACGTGCACGTCCGTGAACGTGAGTGACATTTGCACACAACTGCCGAAGGAATATACGTTTGGTTGGAACGTCTGAGACTGACGGCTATTGTATGCGCGTACCTCTTTGGTTATGCCTTTACACCTCTCTCTCTCTCTCTCTCTCACTCTCTTCGTGCACGTTGACACCTAAATTTCAGTGTCATACGTGTATTTGTGAACAAGTCCCGGCCGACTCCTCGAGCAGTCACGGAGTTTGCGCATTTAGACGGTGCGCCTTGAAATCTGCTTCCCTTTGCATTCGGGCGTCGATCTCGCAGTGTGTAAGTACGATGAAAAGCGTGCACTAGGCTTGCGAACAATAGTGCTCGCTTATTAACACTTTTCGGGACAAGTGACGCAGGGTGTGCGCCATGCAAGTCAATTCAAGTTATTAGCCAGTATTGAAAAAATTGAAAATCAAATTGAACCTTTCGGGAGGAACTTTTTCTTTTTTTTTTGTACTCTCGTTAATAGCATTTATCGATTTATAAATTTGATTCCGTCCAACACCTCCGGCATGGTACTTATCCTTCATCCCCTTTTTATCGGTGTCTTTGAACATCGTATCGTACAAGTACCGTTATCAGAGGCCATTCATCTCGCTCGCTTCGTCCACAAGTCACGAGTCCATTAATGGTGCCTCGAAGGATCCAGTTTCTGTACCTATCTTCCTTCCTTCCTTACTTCCTTCTTTCTTTCCTTCCTTACTTCCTTCCACCTTTCCTTTTACTTTCCCTTTTTTCTCTCCTTTACTGCCAAGAAGTCGATGGTCCTTTCTGCGAAAAACCTCCTTCCCCATTGGCCACGTGTTTTTAAATTACGTACTTCAAGGGGCCACTTTGTAGCTCGACACTTCGAGCCCGTGAAATCCTCTCTGGACGATGTTCTCCTGAATTTTAAAGGGTACTTTCTCCCCTCTAGCATCTACGAAGGATCTGCTTCGACGGACACGAGCGGCGAGTAAGCTTTCTCTTCTCTCTCTTTTCCGTTTTCTTTCTCTTTCAAGCTCTTTCACATACATATACCCATACCCATAGATATTATATATATATGTAGCGCAAGATTTTCTCGATCTTCTTCGCCATACATAATTTACGAAGTTACTGACAAAGTCATCGCTTCTACGCGTATCCCGCGATCGTTCTTATTCGAGGAAAACGCTCTTGCTGACTGAAAGCTTCGAGACACGACAATGAAAGGAGGGTTGCATATAACGAAAACGATATCAAAGTCTCGATATCGATGGAAGGAATTTTAAAGAAGCCAAAGATTAGTATATCCATAACGTGGAGCCGAGCCTTATGAAATATGAAGGCTATAGGTCGAACTATAGCGTTTTATTATTCGTACGGTACCTACTTGGAATTTGGTAGGAGTATGACGTAACTTCTTTTCATAGGAGGTAGTATTCGCTACGAGCTGTTTTCTAGCTAGAAGCCGCTCTCAAATGACGATCTAAAATTTTTCTTAGCAGTTGAAACTTACGACGAGAGAAAAGCCTCACCCAGTATAATATCGAGTTGAATCCTTTTCTTGTGGCGGCACAAAACCCTTTTCCGTAAGTTTATGTCACCTCGAAGATTTAGTTTTACATGAGGACACGTCCACGGGGATCATTACTTAAAGTTGCCGCCAGTTTTAATGGTTAACCATTTAGAAAGTGAACGGCTTAGTAAGTTATACACCGTAGCTTTCTAATATTATTGCCCTTTGAAATTAAACGGTCGACACCTTGTCGAGAAATTCCGGCACGTAATTTTCGTATCCTTTCTCTCCCTTTCTTCTTTGCGCCTTCAAAAGCTTCAAAGCTTCCTGCAAAATAATGGCTTCCTCGACGATGGAACTTCGCGCTTTCTCCTAAACGCTTCTAAATGCCTCGAACTACACGGAGGTATTCTCGATCAAGTATTTTAACGAGATTCATGGTGAAACGATTTTTCTCGAGATGATACGACAATCAAGCTGAATCAATTTACTTCTTCTTAAATTACTTTCTAACGGTATAACAAAATATATGTATATATCGCACTTGTTGGACTTTATAATTAAAGCTGTCTTTCAAATATTTTCAGATTAAGTCGAGTAAATTTGGAAAATCACGAGAAGACCTCTTTCGAGCTTCGATATGGAGGACGGCCATTACGATGTTTTACGCTACTGCTCCGCGATAAAACGGATTTCTTAAGAAATCGGATAGCAATTAGCCGCATCTCAGCTCTCCATTAAATCGCCAATTAGGAACAGTGCAATCTATCCAATTATGAAGGAACAAGAGCGCTTATAATGTCCGTATTCTAAGGTCTACTAGAAGCTAAGAAGGAGCCTTTAATCGAAGAAAGTATTAGCGTATCGATCTTTATTTTGTCAGAGAAAAAATTAACGAGATCGAAATTAAGAGAGAGAGAGAGAAAGAGAAAATAATGACCCTTAGAAATAAACCATGCTAAAGAAGTTGCTCCATTTTATCGATAAAAGAAGAAAGAGAAGGGGAGAAGGGAAGTGGTAACGCGTGTCACAGAACGCGTAACAAGAAAATAATGCTTAGGTGCGAGTACCGTGGCAAAGACGCGAGGCCAATTTTGCAAATGCAAAAACTCGCGTTACTCTAGTAACAAAAGCACCGGACCTATGCTAACAATATGAATTACTTACACCCCGAGCTACCTATATATGTATATACATATGCATGCGGTTCTTTTTCACGCAATACACGTAACTACGCTCCTCATGCTCCCTCCAGCTTTTTTCAGTGAAAATAGCAAACGCTCGCGAATACATTAAATATACATAGTCACATAAATATCGATAGTTGTTTATCCTCGGAGTAAGAAGAAAAACGATCGTAACCATTTCTCCTTCAGCCGCCTCTGTTATCGTACATTGCACTGCGGGATATAAGGATTTCCCGATTTGCATAATACTCAGTCCCGATTTTGCCTTTACCGTGTCAACAACAAACTTTGCACTTCGGTAATTGGGACCGAATATCATCGTATAAACCTGCTTTCTCTCACGGGAGAGAGCTAAAGCCGTCCGTTTACACGGCGGAACATTCCGCCACTTAATTCCGGAATAATGACCCGTGAGCAATAAAGTGAGAGCACCAAAGAGGTGTGGAACCGTGAATGGTGTGAACGAAACAGTAAGAGAGAGAGAGAGATAGTCCTGTTTTTCCACTTGTTAGCCCTTTCAGTGGAAAGAGCATCACGAGCGTCGATCAATTTTCTTCTTTCTTTAACGTGACACGATCGCTGCACAGCATCGTGTCTATTTTTTATTCGAAGGATCAGCCAGGTGAATTAACTCGTCCCGAAGATCGACCAACCTCGAAGCGATACGTTGACCTGCCCCGTGACGCGATAAAGTGCGATCTTGCGGATTAGATTCGCCTTTTCCCGTGTGTATGGATCAATCCGCCACAACACAAAGTGCCGAGAGCGAGAGGGCGGAAGAAGTAGAAGAAAAAGAAAAAGGAGAAAGTGCAAAGAGGAAAAAGAAACAGAAGGGAGAGAGAAAGAGAGATGAGATGGTGGAACTCGTTCGTTTCTACGGGCGACGCGGGAACGACCAGCAGGCGTATTCATTTATTTACCGGACCTCCAAGTCCGAGGAGACCAACGGAGAAGCAAAACTGGGGAGAGGACCTCTGAAACTTTTACTTCTTCCAACTGTGCCGGTACAACCCTCTGTCGCGAAAGGAGGAAGTAGTTACCCCGGTTGTCCCTCGACAAAACGGTGTAAACCAACCTCCTGAAATTCTTCTGCGCTATATAATTGAACTAATTAAGATATGGAATTAAAACTCGAGAATAAGTCGGTACGTTGTTTACCTACTTGAAATATCCGTTATCGCGTTTCAGTCCATTTTCCTATTTTATTATTAAAGTGTCTTAAGAAAAGCAACTATCTTTAGGCCTATCTCCCTCGACAGACAAGTCACGAATTATTTTATCGATCAAAATCTATACTAATCCCTGGCCCAAAATATATTCCCTCTCTATAGAAAAATATTTTTCTACGCGCATAGCTAATTTAGTAGTTAATTTACATTTTTATATTCCAATAGAAAAGAACCGAGAACGAAGATCCGGTATTCGTTGATGTTACATTGGCTGAACATCCCTGTTTTAACGACTCACGCACGAACGAATCATCCTCTCGTCTGGCTGCCGCTCCACGAATTCCCCCTCATATCTGTGTTTACAAGAGAATTATTTAACGAAGCTGGTCCAAATCCCTTTGAAGGAAGACGCATAGACGCGCTTATATATCGTATTGCATAGTTTCGAGAGAGGAGTTTCCAAAGCAAATGATCTTCGTTTTACATGTACATACATGTATGCTAAAATATATCTACGTATCAGGAATATGCGTCTACGTGAATAAACACTCTGCACAGCGGCTTTGTCAATACGCTTAGTTGAAATAAGTAGAGATGAAAAATGCATTGTCGGTCGAAACTACTCCCTATCGTAATATCATGCACGCTGTTTATTAACAATCGTTTCGGAGAACGAATTTATTAGTAGACGTGCCAAGCGCGAGATTAATTGATTTTGGAAGGGCATTTACAGTATATCGTGCGTAACAGCATAAACACCACAATATTACATTAGCTAAGCCGCGCTGATATATCGATGGAGCGTAAAAGGCCTCGCGGAAATTGTTGCTCCGTCCTTTTGGTCGAACCAAACCGATTAGAACATAGCTACTCGTTGGAGGATTTATACATTTTGCAACCTATCGTAGCGAATGTACTGTTACGTTCCCGTAACCGCCAAGACACCTTTAGGATCTTACGCATTTCTATACTCCTCCACTAGATGTCTCTTTCCCTCTTTCCACTAGACCATTTCTCGAAAGGACTCTATCCATACCTGGTTACTATATATACAACTTCCAAAAATCCTACGTTCGTAGTGTCTGGGGTAGGGTCCGTGAAGTAACAAGAAAAGGAGTAGAAGTTGAGAAACGAAGCAACGTCGTCGTGAAAAGAAGTATGAGAGCGAGAGCTATACCTTTGGAGTCGATATCGAGTGGAGAAGCTTCGACGAAGCTCGGACTTCTTAAACGAGGAATCAAATTTAAAAAACTGAGTAAAGATTGCACTAAGGCTCTGTTGTAACGTTGAAACTGGAGAGCGTAAAAGAAGTCGAAGACGTAAGCTAAAGAAAACAGGAGCGGGGATAAAAGTTTGTAATTAACTTTAACTTGAGAAGTAAAAGAACAAAGAAAAAAAATAGGTGACAAGGTAGATTCGATGACGATTTCTGAAATCTTTCTCCTGAAGAGAGAGGGGTTCTAAGTTCAAACACACACACACCACACACACACACACACACAATATAACTTTAACCTCCGCAATCCCACGTACCTTTCCAACGACACTCGATCCACCACCAAGTATGGCTTGCATCGATAAGATGAAAGTTTGGATTAAACCGTGAATATTCAAAGCCAAGCCGAAGGCCTCGAGGAGAGTACGCGTAGCTGCGCTTCACGTGCGTTCAAAGATGATTAGAGAGTGGGCACGTCCTGGTGATGCCACCGGAAGAGATTACGTAAGTTTGTTTTACGGATTATTAAGGACATGTTTGTAACATCCGGCGAAAGGATAATTTGCTTACATCAAACTGCGGCTGCATATGGAATAGCTTTCCAAGCTCGGATATTTTCAACGAATCCATTAAATCTTTAAGAGCGAGAGCTACCAACGTTTATTAAAAAAGTAGGAAACTTTAAGTGGGATCGAATTTAATTGAAATTTAAGATTATTAAGAACCGCGCAAAGATCGAAGTTGGAACACGGCCGGATTCACTATGGACCAAAACTCTCCAACGAAGTTTCCGTAGTGTAGTGGTTATCACATCCGCCTAACACGCGGAAGGCCCCCGGTTCGATCCCGGGCGGAAACAATTTTTTTTACATCGAATTATTATTTTTTTGAACTCTACGATTAGATGAAACGATAATGTTATCTCTATTACATCGAATTCGTGAATCATTGCATTTTTATAGCGCGATTAGAGCAACATACCATGTACAAAATATAACAAAATCATATTTTTTTGCAACTAACCCTTATCAGATACATACGTGAGTTTTTTTTTATCTATTAGGTAATACGATTGCAGCTTTAAATTTGTAACATCACGTCGGAAATGATACAGGGCAAGAATTTAAAAAATCCATTACTTGTGAAATATATACGTAAATATTATATAAATAATTATTTACATATTACATAAATAAAATTTAGCGAAATTGTAAAGTCGGATCCTTTAGAAAGTAGTGAGAAGTCAACTCGTTTTCGTGGTGTAGTGGTTATCACATCCGCCTAACACGCGGAAGGTCCCCGGTTCGATCCCGGGCGAAAACATATTTTTTATAATTTATTTTTTATAGGAGATAGACAATACTCTTTGACACAAAAATTGACCCAATTAGTACATTTCGATAATAGTGTCATATATAATTACGAAATCATAAAAAGTAGTTCAACGTTCTACACGTGTCTCAAACTAGAGCACCTTTCACTGCGAAGCGTAAGACCGTGTGGCCTTTCGTACGCACATTTGAATGTAATTTAATTGAAATGAAACTGCTTAAACTTGGTCACCCTTTTAGTTATCTTAAGAAAGAGATATGACGGTAATTACGACGAAATTCCATTTTAACTATATACACCTCCATACTTATTCTACTTTGCACGATGTTTTTTGTGAAGTACCTTCCTTCTCTCAAGTGTACGACACGAATTAAGCAGTTCTCGCTCTGACCTTAAAAAATCCCATCTTCGCCAGGAATGCTTTTAATGAAACGAGATTTCCCTCGCGATGTCCTCGTCAATGTAATTTTTTTTATCTCAGTGCACGCTTTTTCTTTCTTTTTGACACGAAATCAAAAAAACATTATATTCCCAATAGATCGATAAATATGTCAATCGAAAAAAAACAATATTTTCTCATACCATTAATAGGTATACACACACATACGTATATTTATGTAAATGTAGACAGAGGATAAAGTTGAGAAACTGGAAAGTTAGGAAAACGGTATTCGTAAGAGGTAACGGTGTGAATATTGAGGTTACAATAGACACACAATATAGGCGAGAATTGTGGAAAGTTTTGGAGGATAAAGGATTGACCCGGATGCAGGACACGAGCTTTGCGATGTGAGCTACATGGAGCGGAGTGAAGAAAAGAGGGTCACCTCCGGGTGAAGCTTTCCGAGCTTGCAACTTACAATACTTTGTCTCGAGATAGGAAAACGCGCCTTAGACCGGGGTCTCCTGCATCTTCTCTCTCTCTCTCTCTCTTCCGTTTTTCTTTATTTTTCCCTCCTTCGCGTGCCTCCGTTCTTTTCTCGTTTCGTCTTTCCACGTACTTCCCTTTCATTCCATACCAGTCTCGGATACATACAAATTTTATGAGCGTTACCCCTATCCCGGCCCCAGAACTTCCACTACTTCAGACAGACTTTACTTCTGCCTTTTGTTGCACTCGCATATCACTTGTACGACCTCGACAATGCACCCTTCGAGAAAGAAAGAAAGAAAGAAAGAGAGAGAGAGAGAGAGGGAAAATACCTGCACGCGACGCAACTCGAATGAAAGTGTTAAAAACGATGAAGGTCTCGCTTACAACCTTCCTTCAAGATAAAAATTAACGCGACAGTTACGAGATCTCGACCCGACACCCATCTTCTCTTCTTCTTGATCTTCTTTTAATGATCGAGCATTCGTTATGGTATTTTTATAGGTATTATTCGCGATCCCAGACTGGTTTTTTTTTCTACGAAAAAGAAGATTTCACGTTTGATTGGAGTATTCTGAAATTATACGAAAAAAGCTCGAGTGATCGACGTTCGATCTTTTACG